>JAQZBX010005025.1:0-57831 GCA_029593785.1 Cabassous unicinctus | reverse complement strand
AAAGATACTCCTGGGGACCTCAAAATAGCAAATCAAATAAAACCCAAAGCAAGCCGGAGGAAAGAAATAACAACAATTAGACCAGAAATAAATTAAATAAAGAATAAAAAAAAAAATAGGGAGGATTAAGAAAAGAAAATTACAGAACAATTTCTCCTTTGAATATAGATGCAGACATCATCAAAAAAAATGCTATCAATTTGAATGCAACAGCACATTAAAGGAATTACATATACCATACTGAAGTCGTATTTATTGCAATTATGCAAGGATGATAAAACACAAGAAAACCAATTAATGTAATACACCACACTAACAGAACAAAGGGAAAAACAGGAGCAACTCAATTGAGGAAGAAAAGTCATTTGGCAAAATCTAGCATTTTTTCTTGATAAAAACACACAGGAAAATAAGAATAGAAGGAATTTTCCTCAACATGATAAAGGGTATATATGAAAAGTCCGCAGTTAACATCCTACTGCATGGTGAAATACTAAAGGTTTACCTTCTAAGATCTGGAACAAGACAAGGATGTCCACTGTCACCACTGCTATTCAACATTGTATTAGAAATTCTATCTAGAGCCATTAGGCAAGAAAAAGAAATAAAAGTCATCAAAATTGAAAAACAAAACTTTCACTATTTATAGACAACATGACTCTTTATATAGACAGCCCAAAGAAATCTAAAACAAAACTGCTGGAGCTAATAAGTGAATTCAGCAAAAAGGCAGATTACAAGATAAACAAGCAAAGATCGGTAGTGTTTCTATACACTAGCAATGAGCAATCAGAGGAGGAAATAAAGAAATAAATAGCAACTAAATGAATAAAGTATCTTAGAATAAATTTAACCAAGGATATAATGGACTTATGCAAAAAAAAAAAAAAAAAAAAAAAAAAAAAACTCTCACAAAAGTTTCCCAAAGGAAATCAAAGAAGACCTAAATAAATGGAAGGACATTACATATTCATGGATAAGAAGAGTAAATATTGTTAAGATGTCAATTCTACTGAAAGTGATTTACAGATTTAATGCAATCTCATTCAAAATTCCAACATCCTTCATTGATTAAATGGAAAGTCAATCATCAAATTTTTTGAAGGATAAGAGGCCCTGAATAACCAAAAACATCTTGAAAAGTAACAAAGTTGTATAACTCACACTTCCTGACTTTAACACTATTACAAATGTAATACAGATTACATTTACAAATGTATTACAAATGTAATACATATTACAAATGTATTACAGAACAGCATAGTACTGGCAAAAGAATAGATACATAGACTAATGGAATCTAATTGGGATTTCAGAAATAGACCTACATTTAGAAATGATCTACATCTACGGCCAATTGATTTTTGACAAGATTACCAATGCCACTCAATTAGGAAGGAAAATTCTCTTTAACAAATGTTGCTGGGACACCTGGATATCTATATGAAAAAGAATGAAGGAAGACCTTAATCCACACCATATATTAAACTTCAATAAAAATGGCCTAAAAACCTAATAGTAAGAACCAGGATGGCAACATCCTAGAATAAAATGTAGGGAAGCATCTTCAGGATCTTTGTTAGGCAGTAGTTTCTATGACTACATCCAAAGCACAAGCAACAAAAGAAAAACATAGATAAATGGGACCCCATCAAAGTTAAAAAGTTTCGTGCATCAAAGGATTTTATCATGAAAGAGTGTGGGAGTAAATATTTGGAAACCACATATCTGGTAAGGGTTTAATATCCAGAATATATAAAGAAATCTTTCAAATTGACAATAAAAAGACACAAAAATTCATTTTAAAAGTGTGCACAACTTGAATAGACATTTCTCCAAGGATGATATACAAATCACCAAAAAGAACATGAAAAGATACTCAACATCATTAGCTGTTAGAGAAATGCAAATCAAAACCACAATGAGATACCACTTTCACCCATTAGAATGGCTCCTAACTCAGCATATAAATGCATTGCCTTCCCCTCAGTGTGGGACTTGACTCCCAGGAATAAGCCTCCCTGGGAGAGAGATTATTATAAAAGCCTCCCTGGGAGAGAGATTATTACCAAGTGCCAACTAGCAATGCATCTGAAAAAAGACATTGACCATAAATACAAATGAGTTTTCATTTTTACTCAATAATACTAAGAGATTTTAAAGTGAGTCGGGAGGTCATTCCAGAGGTTACATTTATGCACGTCTCAGCAGGAGCTCATTGACTACCACAGTAAAAAGTGCCTCAAACAGTGGGACTCCTGAGGGCTCTAGAGACATCTAGACATTATAAGCAGGGTAGACAAGCTCAGGAATTCAGCACCGGGTCACACTATGAAAGATGTTAATGTGGGAAAGTGTGGGAGGGGGTGGGATGAGGGATATGGGAACCCCCTATTTTTTTTTAAGATTTATTTATTTACCTTACTTACTTATTTTTTTAATTAAATTTTATGCCCCCCTCCAACTAGATGGGTCTCTTATCTGTCTGCTCATTGTTTACTTGCCTTCTCCAGGAGGCACCACTGAACCTGGCACCTCCCACATGGGAGGCAAGTGCTCAAAGACCTGATCAGCATCCACTCCCCATGGGTTGTGGCACCTGCTGGCTTGTGGCATCTGTTCATTTAAGCAACTGCTCCTTGCAGGGGGTGCCACATCTAGCTCGTTGCCACAGGGTGCAGCATCTAGCTTGTTGCAGCAGGTGAAGGTGTATGCTTGTCTTCTTTAGGAGTCCTTGGGATGCAAACCTGGGACCTCCCATGTGGTAAGTGGGCACCCAACTGGTTGAGTCACATCCACTTCCATCCCTATACTTTTTTATGTAACATTTGTGTAACCTAGAGCTTCTTTAAAAATAAAAAAAAAATATATATATATATATAAATAAGGAAAAAACATAAAATTACAAGTTTTTGAGAGAATGTGGAGAAATAGGAATACTCAATAATTATTGTTAGGAATGTTTAATGGTGCAGCCATTAAACATTGTGCAAGATATATAAGTAGTTCTACAGAAAGTTATGTATAGAATTACCATATGACTCAACAATCACACTTTTACATATATACCCAGAAGATTTATTAGCAGAGACTCAATCAAATATCTGCACACCAGTGTTTATGGAAACATTATTCACAATTGCCAAAAGATGGAAGCAACTCCAGTGTCCAACCACCAATGAACTGGATAAATAATATGTGGTGTATACATACAATGTATATTATTCAACCTTAAAAAGGTATGAAGTTCTGATGCATGAGACAGTATGGACGAACTTTGAAGACATTATGTTCAGTGAAATATTCCAGAAACAAAAGGAAAAATATTGTATGATCATAGTCATATGAAATAATTAGGATAAGCAAACTCATTGAGTCTGAATATAAGTTGGCAGTGGCCAGGTGAGGGTAAGGAATGGCACTTGATGCTTAAAATGTACAGCATTTCAATTTGGGTTAATTGTACCATTTTGATAATTGATAGTGGTGATGATAGCACAGCATTGTGAATGAATTTTAAGTATGCATATGGTTAAAAGGAGAAATTTTAGGGTATATATGCTACCAGAATAAAAATTTTAAAAAACAAGATAAGTCTGTACCATACAAACAGTGAACCCCATTGTAAACAATGGACTATAGTTAATAGTACAATTATAAAAATGTGCTTTCATCAATTGTAAGAAATGTTTCATATTAATGCATTAATGATTTTTCTGTAAACCCAAAAATTCTGTAATAAAAAAAGTCATTTTATGTGCTTAGCAATGACTTGGGAAATCATGAATATGCTAGATTCTATAAGAAAATGTCTCATTAAAAACTTAAATGAAAATACATTGTCTTCTGCTCTAAAAATAAGAATTAGACATTTAAATCATGCATTTGTAGATAAAACATATTTCTCTGTTTGGATAATGAATATTTAAAAGGAGCATTAATATTATTTTAAGAAAACTACAGTCCACTAAGTTCTGAGAAGAAAGAGAATTCACCTGCAAGTACCTCTTTCTAGCAACAACACCATCAACAGAATGCTACAATAGGAATTTCAATGCCAAACCCTAGCCACTTTAAGTGAATTGCTATTTTTGGTCACCTATTTCTTACAATTGGTATATATTTGTTATTAGATATATCTAATTTTATCTATAAAATATTGAAGACTTTGTATTATTAATTTGAATCAGAAATGTATGCTAGTGAAGTCACTAAAACAGTTTTATATTTAATGTTTATTTTGTTATTTCTGAAGGATTGATTTTACTGTTATACATTTGCATTCCAACTACTTGTGCACACTTAGGCACTTCAGAAAGTTTGTTTTACTTTCATAAATTGTGGCACTGCTTAAATAGGGTGCTAATGAATCATTTTTAAAATAAGGAGAGCTATGACTTTAAATAAATGGAAACTATTAATATTTTCCTTAATTCACTTATGATTTATGGATAGATACTCATTTATTTTATAAAATTTAAAGTACTATTCTGAAAAGGTATATTATTCTTATGTTTATAATATGTAAAAGTTAGAGCAAGAGCAAAATTCACGTTCAATTTTCTCCTTAATCACAGTATTCTGGACATCCTGGCCCTCTGTCATTTACTTGAACCCACAAATCTTATGAATGTCATAGGAATGATGCACTTGCTGCTCCCGCTGGCTGAACATTCTTTCCCCAGACATCATTTTATTATTTGTATCTTAACACAGATTCCACCTCCTCAGAGAGGACTTCCTTTTGTAAATTGGCCTCTATGACCATGAAATCTTGTTCCTATCGTGTTGTTTCTTTTTCTTCACAGCACTTAAGGCAACCTAAAATTGTCTTGTTTACTTATCACATTTTTCCATTGTCTGTCTCACCTCACTGAAAAATTCCATGATGACACAGATCTTTTTTTTTTTTTTTTCTGTTCAGAACTATAATCTCATCTTTTAGCACAGTGACTGAAAAATATTAGACACCTTATAAATATTTATTGAATTAATTCATGAATGGATGAAAGATTGAATGAAGCTGAGTATTTTTTACATATATTATAAAGCAGACATTGTTATTTGTAGTAATTTGATATTGTTTATGAATTCCAAAAATAGATATTGGATTCAGAGGTTATACTTTTACTTGATTAAATAATGATTAAGGCTTTGATTGGGCTACATCAATAGAACATTGAGTCCCCGCTCCCTTGGTGGGCGAGGACGCACAGAAAAACCGCACAGCAGAGAAGGGAGGTTGGAGTTTTCATCATGGAACCTGGAAGTAAACACACAGAGAAGCAGATACTTGAGGAACAAGAGAAGTCTCCAGTAGACACGGCAGAGACCCCTGGAAGATAGACAAGCCATTCACTGATAGTCTACAGCTGGCCTTCTGGAGAAAGCAGAGCAGCTGAGCCTGAAAAGAAACAAACCCCAGGAAGAGAGGAACCCAGGAAGCCTGAACCCTCACAGACGTCAGCAACTATCTTGCTCCAACACATGGTAACAGACTTTGGTGAGGGAAGTAATTTACGCTTTATGGCCTGGTAACTGTAAGCTTCTAACCCAAATAAATACACTTTATAAAAGCAAACAGATTTTTGTATTTTGCATCAGCACCTCTTTGGCTGATTAATACATTATTATTATTATTCCTTTCCCATAAATTAAGAAAATAATACTTAGAGTGAGTGAATTGCCAGACACCACACTAGGTTCTGAGATATCTACTAATAAATAAAGCAAATATTCTGCATTTAAATGCTTATATTGCAATGAAAAGAATAGACAAAAATGAGGGTCTTGTGGTACAGGAAAATGTGTTCTATGAGAGACTTAGCCACAAAGTGCTTTGCAAACCCTTGAGAACATAACTCAAGTCTAGCTCAGATATTCAGAGACGACATCTCAGAGGGCATTTTATCACACTAGAATCAGAAAAAAATGATAAGTCAAACATGGAAAATGTGAGTGAATGATGTTCCAGAGAAAGCTTCATGAGCAAGGAGTGAAAGGAGAGTTTAATAAATTTGGAATAATATAAGTATCTTAAGATGGCCCAAACTGCTAGAGGCTAAGAAGAGAAAGGAATTAGGGAGTTATGATGTATAAAGAGATTTGTATGTAGTAGCAAGGAATTTAGCATTTTTTATTATTTACTTATAGTTTTTTAAATTATTTGTTTAAAAATTATTATTCATATACCTATTTTTACATTCTTTATTTATATGTTTATTATAATTATCAAGTCAATTGTTAAATCAATATATAAAATACTAATGGAGAATATTATTGTGCCTGCAATGTGTGTGTGTGGATTATTGACTTAATATGGGTTAAAACATATGCTCCTCAAATTAAGTGAATATACATATGCAAGTATGAATGTTAATAAATAGATACACATGTATGACTATAAATGTGTATATGTATACACACATGGATATATGTAACCCAGAATAAAGGAAAATAAAAATCTAAGAATAAATTAAGAAAATTAGATATTTTTTGTAAGAAAAATTGCAAAATATTAATCCTTAAAAAAGTTCAATTTTATATTTCCACTATATTTGT
This sequence comes from Cabassous unicinctus, assembly GCA_029593785.1. Lineage (NCBI taxonomy): Eukaryota > Metazoa > Chordata > Mammalia > Cingulata > Chlamyphoridae > Cabassous > Cabassous unicinctus. The sequence continues at coordinate 51,270 of JAQZBX010005025.1, read as the reverse complement.
AAAATGTTGAGAAGCATTCATTAGGGAAACAACTAGAATGAAGTACATTATTTTGTGGCATCAAAAGTTTATATGGGAGGATTGTGGGATGATAGTGTAGTAGGAAGCTCCAGGAATTAGTCCCTCCAACGGAAAAACTATAAAAGAAGGCAGAAACTGTCTGAAATAACTATGTCAAAACCCCAGACTCAAGTAGAGCACAGTATAGCATTCAAGGAAGAATAGAAGGAAGAGGCTAGTAAATTACAATAAAGACACTGCTCTGACCACATTGTGATTAACAGTGCCCAATCCCCCACTCTCACAGCAGACCACAGTGGGGTCTGGCCCATGGCACGCCTTGCTGGAACCAGAAAGGGGCATAAAAATCCTCTTCCTCAAGATTTGGGGTGGAAAGAATTCAAATCAGAGACCTGAGCTAAAAACCCAAAGAACTAGGGAAGAAAAAAGCAATATAAACCCAAAGCTAGCAGAAGGAAAGAAATAAAAGAAATTTGAGTAGATAAATAAAATAGAAAATTTAAGAAAAAAACAATAGAATCAACAAAACCAATAGTTGTTTTCTGAAAAGATCAATAAAATTGATGAACATTCTGCTGGACTGATGGAAAAAAGAGGATACAAATAACTAAAATCAGAAATGAAAAGAAATTACTATCAACCCCACTGAAATAAAAAGGACTATAAGAGGATACTATAAACAACAGTACACCAACAAATTAGGTAACTTAAGATGGAATGGACAAATGTCTTGAAACACAAAAACTATATACACTGACTCAAGAAGAAATAGAAGATTTCAACAAATCAATGTATAGAAAAGAGACAGAATCAATAACCAAAACCTCCTAACAAAGAAAAGCAGAGTACCAGATGATATCCCAGGGGAATTTTACCAGACATTCTAAGAAAAATTATCACCAATCTTGCTCAAATTGTTCCTCAAAAAAATAAAAAATTAAATGGAGAGAATGATCCCTAATTCACTCTTCAAGGTCAACATCACCTTCATACCAAAGCCAGATAAAAAGATCATAAGATAAGGGAACTATAGACCAATATCTCTTATGAATGTAGATGCAAATATTCTGAATGAAAAACTAGCAAATCAAATCCAACAATTTATTAAAAGAATTACATACTGTGTTCAGTGGAATTTATCCCACGTATACGAGGGTGGTTCAATATAAGAAAATCAATTAATATAAGAAATCACATTAACAGAATGAAGGGAAAAAAATGATTTCGATTGCTACAGAAAATGTACTTGACAAAATCCAGAACCCCTTCTTGATAAAAACTCTTATAAAACTAGGAAAAGAAGGAACTTCTTCAACATGAGTATTTATTACCTTGGGTATTTTGAGACACACCCTACCTAATTATTCAAATTATCCTAAATGGTTTCCATACATTTTTAATACTCTTAATGTCCCCAGCTTTCTATTGATTTAGGGCTGAGTTGAAAACCATTGTTCTAAGCATCCTTTTTCTCTCTTATTTCCAAGAGAAAGTACCTGGATATCTAGTGAGGAATCTGAACGATTAATTGTTGATATTTACAGCGTTGATGGCCAAAATTTGGATTTTTTTGCCTTTGTGTGCTTATCTGATTCCTTGTGACAAAGCTGATTTAAAACCTACATAATCAATCAATTATTATGAGCACTCCAACTTAGGTAATTTAGATATAAGTAAAATTATTTTCTACTGCATAAATTCAATCTGACTCTCTAGATCAGGGTCAACATCTAAGGTTATGCCAATTACAGATAATCAGAAATGCTTCATGGTAGTCTTTCATGTTACTCCATAACTTTCCATATCATATGGCAGGAGGCAATCATTAAGAATATATTGGCATTAACACCTAAATGAAAACTCTATGCCATCCTAAGTCTATAATTTTTATCTTCCACCAACAGAATGAATTGTAGTAGTTGAATATTAGCTTCTTAAAAAGCTGACAGAGAAATGTGCAATAAAATAACAGCCATCTTAGTTCTTTTCAAGGCTTTCAAAATATTTTATCTTCATTTTTTCAGTTAATCTTCACATCAACATTGCAAGCCATTTATTACAATCATCATTTTTGAGAGTAAAGCTGAAGCTCAATGTTGTTTAATTATTAAGTGGCAGAGATGTGAATCAAACCAAAGTCTTCCTTAAAGCCAACGATATCATCCAAACAGTTCTAACATTCTAATGTAATATAGATTATGAAATAAGGGATTATAATTTTTAAAGGTGAATGTTAAAACATCTCCAAGGAACACTGAAACTGTCTCACAAATTGTAATTCTACAAAAATAAATGTCTTTCTGGGGCAGAAAGAATCTCAAACACCTGAGATAGATAGACAGCTTGTCAGTTACTATCACAAGATATCTTACTCTCTGTAGAATTTATTAAAATGGCTTTTCATTGGTTGTGGGGGAGTGGAATCATAGAGCTCTGGCCTTGTATTTGCCACATGAGTTGGCTATAAACGGATGGATTGATTTTAATTTGACCTTGGCAGCTTTTGTTACCCTCTGAGGTGTTAGTCTTCCTCTGTTCCAGACCTTTTCCTTGAACTCTGCCTTTGGACACTACCCTTCTTCTAAATATTTCTCTCTGGGGCTGTCAGTCATGACTTTGTTGACTATGACCGATATGGTATGTCAAACACTAGTAATTTTGCCAGTTCTATTTTTGAAAAAAAGATGCCTTAGTTGTCTAAAAGATTAATCTATATTTTAAGTATTTAGTATGAAAAAAGGAGCTTATTCAAGGACATATAATGTTTTTACTACTTGAAATAAGAACTAGATAATTAATAATAGTCTTTTACTATATAAGAACACTAGGTTTACACACACAAGTCCACATTCTATGCCAATCACCCAAATATTACATGTGCATCCACTCAGAAATGGGCAAGTACTACCTAAATATTAACCATTTAAAAACCAAGAATTTGTAAATACATTAAGAATTATATTTTCAATTTTACAACATCTAAATGTCATGCATCTTTGTATTTTTTCTTGCCATCATTTCTATCAATTGTAGTCTTACATATCAACATATGTATATACTAAATTTGGTCAGATATAATGAAGTTCCATTTTTTTTTCTAATGTTATTTTTTCTGCTGCTTCTTTCTTTATCATTCTCTCTCTTGCCTGTATCATTTTGGCAAACAACATTTACCTTCATAGCTCTATCAAAAATGATTGCTTTTAAGCAGTATTCCAAGAAAAAAATGGTGTTTTTTATTTTTCAGTGGGAAATACATACGCCAATGCATTTTGGCTGATGTTCTGATAGACTTTTACCATGTACATTGATATTCTTTGATATTCAAGGAATTCAAGGTTTTTATTTTCTGCTTTAATTATTCCAAGGTGTAGTAATTTTGGATATCATTTGATAACATATGACTTTAACATAGAATCAATGCCTTTAAATGATTGCCAGACCCACAATTATAAAATGAATGTTGAATTAATCTGAGATGATAATAGATACAATTATCAAGGCAATTTTAGACTTTAGAAGTTACTTTACTCTTCATATTTCAGAAAAAATGCTGCCTCCAGATTAGTTTTCCCATGTATAGCAATCCAGAAAATCAACAACCAATAAATAACCCTAGTCAAATCCTAGGAAAGGCAAGGTTACTGATAACTATATGTCCCTAATAAATTAATTATTAGTATTAGAGATTATGCAGTTAGTGAATTTTCCATAATCAAATATTAATATAGTAACTAGAATTAATACAGATCAATACTCCCTCATTTGACTGATTTACATTTATTCATAATATACTTGTGTCACCACTCTATTTAAAGTTAGCATTTAAACAGAAATTCTCTAAGATATTTTTATATCAGAGAAAGACATAATATTTCCCTTATTGTTATGTACAGATGAAGTTTTATATATCTACTTCTAATTAAACAGACTTGTGTTTCCAGTAAGACTTGACACATTATACAATGAAATATAAAGTTCATCCTCAGAAAGAGCGCAACATTATAAATGAGAAAGAGGTTATTGGAAACATTTGAGTATGGAAAATAGATTTCTGTCATAAAGACATTGACAATAAAAGTTGAATCAGTAGAAATCATAAAAAAAGACTTGTTTACATTGCACAATCTGAGAATTTTTACAAGAGCTCAACTAGATCACAATAAGGTAATAAAACTCTTCCTAAGAAACTATGTATGAGGTAATCTTATTTTTATGAATAGCAAAATAACTCTTTCTCTCATTGTCTCTCATATATGTATAATGTTCTTCTGTATATATTATATATATAGGCATATATATATGCAAGGCAAGCACATATTTGCATACATTTTATCTATTGTCTTTCCAAATTTTGTTTTGTTTTGCTTTCCAAATTTTGCGAATTCTAAAACTTTAAAAAATAGTGCTTATTTTAAAAATAGAGAACATTATAATAAAGGTACTAGGCAACATTGGTCTTAACTCTAGATAACCACAAGTGTTGCAAAGCATTTCAAAGTACATGACTTTATAAAACATCTGCTTCATGACTTAGCTCAAGAAATCTAGATCTATTCCATTGGTTAGGTGGTTCCAGTGTGTAGTTCATTGTTGTTTATTTATACAAGTTGAGAAATATATTTCTTCACAGTGGTTGAAATTTGAAATATGAAAGTCTTTATTTCACTTAAATGACAGGCCAATCTTACTTGAAATTACATAAAAAAGCTTTTGAATTAGAATTACCTAAGGAAAAAGTAAAGATCACCACACTTTTCAATGGTAAATATATTTAATCATTCAAGAAATGTTCATCAATTTCCTACTTTTCACAAGCCATCCTTCTAGACATTGACAATATAAAAGTAAAAATGAAACAAAACATTAATTCCTGGCAAAAGGAACAGAAGGAAACAATGAATGAATGAATGAATGAACCAACAAACACATAAATAAGAAAATATGGTAAGGAAAGGGGTAATATATATGAAAGAAGGTGAATAAACTTGAAAGAAAGCATAGATAGTGTAGAGGGAATGTTATTTTATATGATGTTTTCTGGCAAGGCCTTTCTGATGATGAGGCATTTAGAGACAGAAGGAAAGGAGAAGCCAATGGCATTCTGGCAGAAGAATGTTTTAGCCCAGAAAATAAAAGCCTACAAAGGCTTTGAGGCCAAGTTATGCCATGGTGAGTGACCAGTATGGTTAGAACAAGGGGAGGAGGGATCATACATGATCAGAGTGGTAGAGAGGAAAGAAAGCCTCTTAGGCCTTGGTAAAACGTTGGATTTTATGCTGGGTGGAATGCAGGACTTGGACCAGTTGGGTTATATCATCTGACTCATGTTTTTAAAAGGTCATTTTGATTTCTGCAAGGAAGAAAAACTGCAAGTCTGGAAGCAGAGGTGTTAAAAAGCTGTTTGGGGAGTTCTTTTTAAGGGATTATGTTGGCTCTAACTGGACTTGGAGCAGTGGAGGTGGTGAGACTATTTGGATTCTGCAGCTATGTTAAAGGTAATGTTAAAAGGATTTCCTAATCGATTTCATAAGCAATGTGAGAAAAAGAATGACTTCAAGGTCAAAATAGGTAGCATTCTCATTCCTTATCCAAGCAAGCTTATAATTAATGCTGAGGATTACTTATCCTGACAAGTTGAGAGTTACAGACACATGGGCTAAGTGCATTCTGCTGTATTTTTTCAATGGTAATTAATATCAAAGAGGTAATTCAGTACTCATCATTGATAGACCAATAGAGAACACATTACAATTTCTATCATTTCAGTATTTTTGTTAACGTTTTTTGCACCAACCAATCTGATTGTAGAAAACACCAATAGTCTCTGGAAATATTTCTTTATTATTTAAATGGTAACACGTTCTAAAGAGGCTTCTTGAGCTTAGGGAGTGTTTAATCAAGAGGAGCCCTGGGAACTTGAAAATCTTGAACAAGAAATTATTCCATTTAAACCTGGAAGGAAAGAGAAAATGATAACTTCAAATAAAATAATTTTCTCATATTGAGAACAGCAGTGAACTCGACATCAGACTATTTACAAATAGTCATATAGATTGTGATATTTGTATTCATGCATTTCATTCACGCTGTCCAAAAGTACTGTATTTACTGAGTGTGCACTATGTAAATAGTACTGTGATTAATGGTGGTTCTCCAGTGGGGAGTGAAAACAGAGATAATATCTGCCTGAGGATGTAAAGACTATGTAGATGTGGAGAGTAAATACACATATTAATCAACAAATATAATTGTAAAATTAGCTAAGTGTTAGGAAAAGAACATGATTGATTGAAAGCAGGAACATTTTTATTCCCCATTACCATTTCCTTAGCAATCTAAATCTGTCAATAATTATTTGTATAATTAATTTACAGTAACATAGCATAAAAAGGGAGCTTTATAAATATAGCCTTGGAAGGGTTTCTTGAGGCAATAAATAAGACAAAATTAAAGTAATTCTGCCTGGGATTTTGCTTTTTCAGAACACACCTCTAGATAGTTAAGGAGTTATACAATATATTGAGTGCATTTTATTGGAAGATTTATAAGGAATAATAAGATGAAGAGGAGGAGGAGGGGCATGATAAGATCTGTGACCTTAAAGAATTATAATTTTGTTGAAGAGGACCCAAATGGCTAGGACCACTTACTGCATGGCATTCTATTTTCCCTGTAGCAAATCTCCCAATATAGCATTTATTTAACTGGTAACTTTATTTATTGCCTTCATGACTTCCTGCTTCACATCACTAAGTACTCTGTGGAGTGATTAAGCAGAACTTCTCCTTGAAAATTTGATAAAAATTCTCAAAAAAAATAGTTAAAGTTTTTAATAGAGAAAAGTGAAAAATGAATGCCAGGGGAAAATATTAACAGATATATAGAATTAAGAACGTAAAGATAGCACCCAGAAAACTATGATCTATTTTGAAGTAAGTTACATATATCTTGGAACTTAGTTAGAAGTAAGACTAGTAAGGGTCATTAAATGCAGACTTGCAGAAAATTTTCAATATCTAGCAAAGGAAGATGGAACTTGGGTCATCAACATGATCACAGATTGAAGGGTTTTAAAGAATGAGAGATGTGATCATGCTAAAGTATCTGAAAGATAAGTCTTATGTGGAAGGTTTTGATTGAGTATAAAGGTAGATACTCAAATGCTTGAACCAATAAGAGTTCATTTTACAAATCCAATAGCCAGTTCATAAAGACCTAATTGGGCATACAGGAGGAATAAAAGGGAAATTATGAAGGCTCAAATTGAAGAGAAATAAAGGAAGGAAGGGTTTGAGATGACATCAAGGTTTCTTAGTATTTCTTGGAAATACCATGAGTAAAAACAAGAGCATGAGGAATTCTGTGTGTATTTTTGTGTCATCTCTCCATAAATAAAGTGAAGCTGAAAATATAATTAATTTTAAGGACATTTAAGAGGAAATGTTTTCAAATGGTTGGATAGATTAATGACAGATCTGTCCAATGACCCAGTGGTACAATGGGGCAATAATCAAGCTGTCTTTGATGGGAATTGACATATTCTTAAAGTAATTTAAATTGGCCAAGAACCAAAAGATTGAAAGTCAGAAACATGGAATAATCAAATAAATCCAGATAGGAAGGCACATGTCAATGACTGACCCCAATTAGCTGCTTGGTAACCATAGATGTAATAGAGTGTTACATAGAAGAAATTGAGTATGTGCAAGGAGTTTAAAGGTGTATAACTTTTATGTTGAAAACAAAAGGTGTAAGATAGATTGGTAAGGAAGTTAAAATTTGATTCCTAGGTTTTTCATGAAGTCTGCTTGATTGGTTGACAGTTAAATAAGAAAATAGACACTTTAATATCAAACGCAAGTAAAATAGCTCAAAGAAAATGCCATGTATCATAAAACAAGGTGTTGCTGTATATCTTTCAATCTTCACTTCTTCAAAACATTATTTTCCACTTTTGTGTGGAATTAGGTTATTTGTCCATCCAAGTCAGAACAACAGTTAAGATATTCTTCTCTCAAAAAAGAATGCTAACCTCAAAAAATTCTCATCTGATTTCTAAAATATATCTAGATGAGGCTACTCAAGTCTTTGTTAGAGACTGCAGTGTGCAATATATTCACCAGCAAAAGTCTAGTACAGAAATTGCTGAATATAGTGAAGAGATTCTGAGGGGCATGGGATGGATGGAGAAAACTGAGTTAAACTTGGTGAGGCACGTTGGGCCAAATAACACAGGGTCATGAAGGACAAATATTTGGAGGGTTATTTTAAGGGTAATTGTAAGCCATTTATGGGTGTGTGTGTATGTGTGTATGTTTTGACTTTATTGGGAAATAAAATGATTTGCATTTCGATCTCTTCTAGTTGCTAAAAACAGTCTTGGCCCAACAAAAAAGTATTGTCCTCCAAATCCAGTAATCGTTTTTAAGTATTTTTAAGGCAACTGACCATATTGCAACATCCTTATTTATATGAGTCTTACTTTTGTTCTAGATTCCCAGTAACTTAATTATAAGGATGTTCACTTGTGCATTGTAGTTGCTCAAAATGCTTGAAAGACACGACCAGTGATTGAATGAATGAAATTCAATATCATTTTATTATAAAACATAAAGAGTACAATATTAATTCTTGACTTTGTTAGAGCAATGTTTCAGCTATTTATTATGGAGGTCTTTAATTTAATAATCTCAAAAGTTCCATGAAAATTATTGGACTTCCAACATACCAACTGTCCAAATTCAACGTAAACTCATTTTTATACCCAAGATTTTGCTATTAGAGTTGGCTCATTTATTGAAATTTCATGCATGTTTAGCCTGCTAATCTAATTGTCCTCATAATGAGAACTGAAAAAAATTAAGATGCAATGCATATATATATATTTTTTAAGAAACTACATCAATTTTTGAATTGCCTTGTGTACATTTCTTTGTGGTGGGTGGGATACACATGTCTCATCCTGTTTTCCTTGCCACAAGATGTTTTCTCTAGCCTCTTCCAACAGCAAATTTAAGCCTTAGAATCTCGGTACTAAAAATCAGGCCCTGATATTAGTCATTCCATCTACCTCTAAATCTTAAACACTATTATTATTTATTGGGTCTTATGTAAGCTATGGAATTTCTTAAGTGCCATTTTAACCCAATAATGAAGAAAGTTTTTTAAAGGCTTTTTATGCTTTTTATTATTGTTTAAAATGTCTCTAAAATGAAACAATTATTTAAGATTTCAAATACATTAAAAATAGCAGTTGTCTATAAAAAGCCATAAGAAATTTCCTTGATTATAAGAGTAGCTTGTGGGAAAAACTAGGTAAGCCAATTTTTGACTATCACAAAACATTTTAACTCTCACTTCAGTGGAAAAAACACAATTATTGTTTCATTGTTGGTGTTGCTTGTACATTTAAATAATTAGGTGCTGTCTTTCGTTGAGATGGATTTTAAACAAGGTCAAATTTCAAACTGAAACCCCTTTAGAAAAATCCTGCTTAATTTTAATCTCCAAACCATGCAGTCTGTATTCACCAGATTAACAAAAATAGTATTATTCTCTGCTTATTCTTGGTAAATGTGAGAACCAGCCCTAAAATATAACACCAGAAAGAGAAGTTTTCATATAATCCATAGATTTCTTATTTTTCTGTCACTTTATCTCTGATAAATTGAGTTTTATTCACCCATTGTACCTTTATTATATCAAATATATGTACTCACTTTGAAGGAGAATAGATAGACACTGATAGGTAGATAGGTAGGTATTTAGATATAGAAATAAGTACATACACAAATATATTTATATATCCCATAGATATTATAATTTACATTTTAATTTTCTTACTTGCTTATTAAAATAATTTATATATATATCTTATGTATGTGTGTATATATGTATATCCATCTATCCATCTATATCTACCTACCTGTCTACCTATCTATGTCTATCTATTCTCCTTCAAAGTGAGTGCATGTAGAAATGTTCTGTAATGAATGGTATTGATTGTAGCACAACATGGTGAATTTAAGAGCACTGAAATATATATCTGAATGTGATTGAAAAGGGAAATGTTTTTATGGTAATGGAATAAACATTAAAAATAAATAAATAAAATAACATATATTTTTTAAATATGTAGATACAAAAAGTCTGCTTATATAAGTTATATCCTTAAATTCAATAAAAAGTCTTTAATGTGATTTTATTAAAAACATCAACAGAATGACTAAAGTATACTTTTTTTCAAAAATAATTGTCATCTACACAAAACCTGCATGCAAATGTTTATAGTAGCTTTATTCAAAATTGCCCCAAATTGGAAGCAACCAAGGTGTTCTTCAATAGCTGAATGGATAAAAAAGAGTTTGGTACATCCATGCAATGGAATATTATTCAACAATAAAAATAAATTAGCTGTAAAGCTACAAATTGACACAGAGAAATCTTAAAAGCATATTGCTAAGTGAAAGAAGTCACTCTAAGCAAACTATCATTCCAACTATATGGAATTCTGGAAATTGAAAAATAACAATAAAAAGATCAGTGGCTACCAGGGTCTTGAGGAAAGGGGAGGGGTGAAGGATGAACAGGTGGAGTATTGAGGATTTTTAATGTAGTGAAACTATTCTGTATGATACTGTAATTGTGGATATATAACATTAATTTGTCAGAAACCATCAAAATATACAACACAAAGGGTAAAACCTAATGTAAGCTATGGACTTTCGTTAACAATAAAGGATCATTTTAGTTCAATTCTAACAAATGTATCACACTAATGCAAGATGTTAATAGGGAGATCTGTGTGCGTGTTCATGTTAATGTATGTATATGTGTGTGTGTGTGTCTGTGGTGGGGGAGTGGGAGTATATGGCATCTTCCTGTATGTTCTTCTCAAGTTCCCTGTAAACCTAAAACTGCTCTAAATTATAAGGTTATTAGATTAAAAAAATTGTCACATTGAGCGTCTGTGTGTGATATATAATGTTGCCTCATATTTATATTTTATTTATACAATATAAGTAATTATTTTAACCAACTTTCTTTAAATCATATTTATAAAACACTTTTTCCCAGTTAAAGCACTCTACCCAAACTAATAGGCGATTAATAGATAAAGTGGTTTGAATATTGATTGGATGCTACAAAAATCTCCAAATTTTCCTTGTTGTACCATGAGAAACACAGTTTTTTGAAACTTTTGCTTGACAAGAAAATACAATTTTCTGAAGCTCATCGATTAAAGTTTTATTTATTATCATAATGAAATCAATTCATGTTTTTCTCTTTAATAATTTATTTATTAATTTTTAATTCTGGTAAATGTGGTGGATTGGAACTGTGTGTACCCCAGAAAAACGTGGTTTTAAACTTAATCCATTCCTGTGGATGTGGACCCATTGAAGGTAAGACCTTTTGATGAGGCAACTTCAGTTCAGATGTGACCCATCTCATTCAGGATGGGTCATAATCCCTCCACTGGAGTCCTTTATAAATGGAATGAATACAGAGAGAGAGAGAGACAGAGAGGCAGAGAACGCCATGGAAGCAAGATATTGAAACCCAGAAGAGAAGGGAGAGACTAGCAGATGCCACCAGATGCATGTACCTTGCAACATGGCAGAGGCGCCAAAGATCACTGGCAGCCAGTCTTCAACAACAAAGCATCACATTGATGATGCCTTGATTTGGACATTTTCCAGGCCTCAAAACTGTGAATGAATAAATTCCCATTGTTTAATCCAAATCATTTCATAATATGTGATTTGAGCAGCCTAAGAAACTAAAGGGTAATAATATGCATAGCATAAAAATAATCTTAATATTTGAAGTGGGCAATTCTTTGCCATTAAGTATATTGACACTACTTTGGAACTTTCACCAGTATCTATTTCCTGACTTTTTTTCATCACCATAAAACTAACTCATATCCATTTAGCAATGACTCCCCATTACCTGTCCCACCAGCACTGTTAACTGTTACTTTGTTTTCTGTCTCCATGAAGTTTTATTCCAAGTATTTCATATAAGAGAAATCATACAATATTTGTTCTTTTGTGTCTGGCTTACTTTTAGAATACAATATATGTAAGATTTTCTTTTGAATGTACATACCAGAATGTTTTCATCCAATGCTACTCATGGGCTAAAGTAATGAGGATGTTGTTAATATGGTGTAAAAAGTAAAGGGTGGAGAAGTGTGATGAAATTGTTCACGAGTAAGAGCAGCCAGAAGGCAATAGGAGGGGGAGAAGAATGAAGGTTAATATACCCCACTTTGGAGAACACTCTTCTCCTCAATTAAATACAAAATCTTTCATTTGACCTCAGAGCCCTTGACAATAATCTCTCAACTACCTTTCAGCCATTTGTCCTATAACACTTATCCCTCCACCCAATGTATACTCAATTCCAATTGAATTGTAATACATCCATGACTTTTCCAAATACTCTCCCCTCATTTGGTTATACGCTTTCCTAGCCAGCTTGTGACACCTTTCTATATTCCCTCAAGTCAAATAAAAGTAGAAAGTACTATATCCCACCCAATTGTGTCAGCTGTCTTGCCATTTCATCAAGCAAAATGAGGACAATTTGGGGAGTATGAGAAGTAAATTGATTAAAAACACCAAGACAAAATCCCTGGCTTTCTATAATCTGAATTGTAACTAGTCAGAAGCAAGATATATTTATGAAAACAATTATAAAAAACTTGATGATACCTTTTCCTAATATTAATTTCAATTCTCTGATTGTCTCACAAGATTTTGATGGAAAGAGGATGACATATAAATTGTGTTGCTTGTGATGCCCCCTTTTGATTCTGTAACAGTATGCCATCTTGCTAGCTAAAGTATTTGAGTACAGAAAAGTTTACCTTATGGGTGTCTGAACTTTAGATTCACAAACTATTTCAATTGGGGGTATTAAATGTATTATAATTTGGTATTGCATTGTTGGGGGAAAATCAAAAAAGCTTGGAGGCCATATGCTGATATTCTTTTGATGTAAGTCATATACTGATTTTGTTTCCCATTCCTTCTTAAATGTGTTTAGAGGTTGCACTGTACATTGGATGACAAAAGCTTGCAATGTTGATGTTTAAGGGCTGTTGATTGCTGGCAGCAATGAATTCCAACTGTGCTGGCACCCGAGATAGCATCTCCACATTTTCTTCCAGGATCATCACCTTTGTTCTAAATAACTCCCTCATAGTGTGAATTCATAGAATTCATATGTTTTAGATTTTCTGCCTTGGCACCCAGGAAATCAGTGTGATTGAGTAAACATATTAAGCTTCTCCTGCATTTCTAGCCTGAACAGATGTTAAATACAAGCTGATCCACCTACATTCAACCCGAGACAGTCCACATCCACAGAAGGTTTCATTTTCCTTTTTTCATCTATATAGAAGCACAGATTCTTGCTGGCATGTATAAATGTGCCACTTAAAGCAATTAAAAATGGCTTCACATTCACTTGATTTCCACAATTGTTGCTGTAACGATGGACTACTGAAGAGAGAAACTTAATTTCCCTGGCAGATCTTCCTTGGTTGAAGCAACATGTTTGTGGAGAGCCAATATTCAGTAATTACAGCACAGTTCCTCACAATCTCACAATTCACTAACAGTATGCATTTTCACAATGAAAAGCTGATTTTCTTTTAACCATATAAAATATGAAAAGGGAACTGTGGGCAATGTTCAATCTAGATCATTAGGTGATTGATGTAAAATTAGGGGATATTTAGACTAGAAGAGATTGCAAAGATCATGGGGCTCAGAAAACTTTTAAGCTTTGCATTTTGAGGAAATATGTTGTTGATACTCTATGCAGCTCTTGGTAGCAACCTACCAATTTAAAAAAAGGCTCATATAATTCACCTACCTAGTTATTTCATGTTATTATTTGTAATTATTTCACATCAGACAACTTTTTTTCCAAAAGTTCTCAACTTATTCAACAAAACAGAATTTTCAATTCTAATACTGCACCTCTGTTCATACTATCTCTCTCACTTATCAGACAAAGAATTGAAACCAAATAATTAGAAACATAGAATGGTGTATTTACTTTTGATCTGTTCATTTGTAGGAAATGTTATATCAAATGAGTTATAGTATTTGAAAGATAATCCCTGTGAATAAAAGAATATATATAGAAGTGATATTCCAAGTTATGCAATTTTAAGTTAGACACTCTTCCATTTTCAAATATTATTTTGTTTTAATGGCAATGAAGTAACATTTATGGAGCCCTTCAATATGCATAAGTGCTAGGCTAAACTTTTTAGCTATCCCAAAAATCCAAAATGTGGTTAGTGTTTTCCTATATCCTTTATGAAACACTGATAGTCATAACATGAGAACTTGGCATTCTATGTTCCTAGCAATGTTGATGAAAACCGTGTAGCACCTTTATAGCAGCGGAGTGTTAAAGAGGGAGAACCAGAACAAAGACAAGTCTAGAGATCAGAATGAAAGAGAGAATAATAAAATTTGATAAATTATATAATAAATCTTTGCATATCACATGGTATTATGGCAGCATGGAACAGGAAGTGGTGGAAAAGAAGAGCCTTTCTATTAAAGCAGCACTGAAGCATTGAACTGTATTTAAAAATAATGTGTGGATTTGTTACCTCAAAAAAAATAAAATAAAATAAAGGAATCTAAGCTGAGTAAAGGGAATAGCATTCCTTGCATTCATATCCCTATGAAAACATTCATATTCAGTATTCTAAAGATCCATCCTATTTTTATCATTTCAAGACATTCAGTTAGGTACTGGACTAATATACTGAAATATTGGCTCTATTCAGCAATTGATGAAGTGGGTATTGCAGATTCAAAAGTATAGCAGACCAAAGGGAGAGATTTGTGGGAAAAAAAACAAAAATTTAATGTTCCTATAATGTGATAGCACATGGCATAAATAAGTAATTTTACCTGGGTGATAGACGTGGGAGGATAACTGAAACTTGGCAAATGTTTTATCTATTTGTCCCAGATTTCTTGCAACTAGGAAGGGCATGTAACAAATTATGGTCAAAGGGCTCTGAGCAGAAATGGTATGTATCCCTTTGGGGTAGTGCAATATCCCCCAGTGTTCTTCACTTACCCTACCAGGGCAACTATGAAGCTTTGTATTGGGATGGTAGACCCATAGAATGAAAGCAACTTCTATCACTGAAACACTGCATAGTGACTGTATACCATGGAGTGTCACTGGACCTTTGCAGATTTTGTGAAAACAAGGAATACTTGCTTGATATTTTAAAGCACTGGAATGTTACAGTTGGTTATTATCACTGCATACCTCTCCTATCCTGAATAAGACAGGATCAGAAAGTAAGAGAAATAAGAAAATGAAATAGCCCTGGCACTATAGTGAATGGTTTTGAAACAGAGCATTATCTATCACATTCCATCCTGTATTTTAGTGAAGATTTGTTATATTTGCCAATATTTAGAGTGCAGTAGTGTATTTACAAGCATTCAATTGGATTAATCAGTACATAGTCATTTTCTTTAGAGGTATTTAATTTAATAACAAGCTTATCAATGTCATTTAATAAACGGACAAAATGAGCAGTGGAACACTTTATGGTTCTTATAAAAAATGAACAAACATTGTTCCACTAACAAAAGCTTCAAGTATAATAAAATGTTAAGACTAAGTGGTCTTTCCAACATTTAAAGAACAAGTTCTGGAAAAGACAAGCATTATAAACAAAGCGCTATTGTCATGGCAACACATACTTCAGCTTTTAACTTTTTATCACACAGTAAGGATTTAAAAATTTTTAAATATTTTCATAGTTTGTAATAATGCTGACCTCTGAATCTGGCATTTTCAGGAAGCTAGTAATTGTCAAAGCCTCAGGCACTCAACTTTTTTGGCCAATCTGCCAGAAGAGATTTACCAGGTTTCTCATTATTTATAAAAATTCAATTCATTTTCTGAGCTAAGAAACTAAAAGGCAATGTATATGATTTTATATTTAGGTTAATTGCTTTGTATTAAAATTTCTGGTAAGTCAGTAAGCCAGTAATAGGGTATAAATATGATATATGAGGTTGTATTAGTTATCTATTGATGCATAGCAATAATACCACAAACTTTGCATTTAAACAACTCACATGTATTAAAACACAGTTTTTGTGAGGCATGGTCAGCTAAGTAGCTGAGTCTCCTGTTTCAGAGTCTCACAAGGCTGTAATCAAATGGGCCAGGACTGTGGTCTCATCTGAGTTCAACTGATGAAGGACTGCTTCCAAGCTCTTGTAGATCTTGACAGCATTCGGTAAGAACCTGGAAGGCGGCTGGCCTGACGGCCTTAGTTTCTCCCTGGCTCTTAGCTGGAGGCTGCTCTCAAATTTTTTCTGTGTAGCTGTCTCCATATGGCAGCTTACAACTGGCAACTTGCTTCTTCAAAGCCAGTAGTAGACAGAGTCTCCTAGTGAGAAGCGTAAGAATCTCATGTAATATAATCATGTACACAAAAGCACATAGTTCCATATTTGCCATGTATTTGTTAGAAACAAATCTTAGGCCCTTCCTGTATGAGGGTTCTCCATAGAAATAGTACTGACAGTATATACATACATACACACATATATAAATATTGAGAGATTTATTTATTATAGAAATTGGCTCATGTGACCAGGGGATTGGCAAGGCTTTATTCCCCAGGGCATTCCCCATGTTGGAAACACTAATGAAGATGATGTTCAAGTCCCAAGGAGAAGCTGGATGACTGAAGTAGAGCTAGAAATGATTTTCTGACTACTGAAATCCTCGGTTCCCCTTTTAAGGCTTCCATCTGAGTGGATGAGGATATTCCTCTCATTGTTGAGAGAAAGCTCCCTTATTAATTGTAGATGCAATCAGCCATATATGCAATTAACTGACTAATAATTTAAATTCATCTATGAAATACTTCCACATTAATAATCAGGCCACCAGACACTGGACATCATAACCTAGTCAAATTGTCACATGAAATTAACTACCACATGTCCACACCTAAGGAAGAGCTTAAAGTTGTTATAACCGGGAGGCAAGAATTATGACTTTGAACAATATATATTGTTTGTCTGGAGGACAGGCTTCTATGGCAGTTCCATAAACTATATGGTGGCTCCATAAGAAGTTTCATTATTTTCATACTCTTTTACCTTCTTGTAGGGAGATGCTCTGTGACTATTACGTATAAAACTGCTACATTATTTTTTCTACTCTTCAAAACACTAGAGATTGCAAATCAGATGCTTCACCAGGCCCATCTTCACTACACGGAGAATGGTTGTTGGGGATGTCTAAGGTCTATTCCGCCATATTGGAGCTCGGTAGGAAAGCATGCCCTTATGAATTCACTATGTCTGCCATAGCAGCATTGTAGTCTATATGATGCAGATCTAAGAAATGGGCTTCAAGTGTGTAGATAGCCATTTAGGTGTATGCTGGTATAGCAAACTATAAATTCCCCATGCTTTCCTTTAATGTGGCAGTTAGTATGTCACTTTTTTTTGCAATAAAACTTCCAAAGCATATTGTCTTCAAAACTCAACTTTTTTTTTTTTTTTTATAATTGAGGATTTCCTTAAGAATTCTTTCTTAAGAATAAGGAATATCCTTATTCCTACTTGTGTTGCTCCATACTCATCTTATCATGCAGGGTGTCATTATTTCTAATAAGTTCAGATAGAGCAATGAATGCATGCTCAATGTGGAATGTTGCCTCCATATGGCAAAACAAAATTGTGAATATGCAGATTATTTTGCAATATAAAAATGATTTCTCCTCAGAAATATTATTAAACCTCTATATCTTTTTGCAGGGACTCCAGTGAAGTGTTATTTAAACTTCTTTTGTGGAAAAGCAGGATTTAAAATGTTTAGGGTATTTGGTGCATTTTATTCAACTTTTTCAGAGGAAATATGAATAACTGCACTGCCAGAAATTCTACACACCCACACACAAATATCTATAACATCCAAGAAAAAGCTGAGCATGAAGAGTTTTACCACACATTTTGATTTTAAACATAATAAAATGACTGAGCTCCAAAAAATAAGAATGCTTCTTTCTTAGGAGATGAATGAAATGTGATTAGTTAAAGAATATCACATTTGTCAACTCTCAAACAACCAAAAATTAGAAACTGAATTTTTTTGTTTCCCCTGATGTTAAAAAATAAAAGAAATCTACAAAAACTGTACCATTAAAACATCTGAGAAATGAAAGCTGTCTTTAGAAAAAATGATCTTTTCAAGTTTATTATTTAGGAAAAATTGCTATTGATATTGTCTACTATATAGAAAAGTTGTCATATCAGAGGCACAAGATGGCAGAGTAGGAGGTTTTACAGATTGCTCCCTCCACTAGAAAAAATGAATGAACTGGTTAAAGAGATTAAAATTAACTAAGTCTTAACACTGGAATCAGAATGGACATCTAGAACATATACAAAAATTTCAGAGGAAACAAGAAGATGGAAGTAAGAAATAAAGCACACCTTTATTTTTTGGTTTTCTTCCTTTGTGTTGGGTATTTCCGGGTCTGATGCATCCCTGAGGACTCAGCATGGATGTGAGCCTTGGTTTTGGCCCCCTGGGCAGAAGGCACTTCTGGCCCTATACTAGCATCCATCAGAAATAAAGAGCCAGTGAATTTTTATTCATTGATTTTTTTTTTTTCTTTTGTGGGTGGGTGTTTCTAGGTCTGATGGATTCCTGAGTACCCAGCCAAGACACAAGGCTAGGTTTCATCCTTTTCAACAGAGGTGGCTTCTGGACTTATATCAGTAACTATCAGTACTTAAAGAGCTAGTGCACAATTTTTTTTTCAGGGGCGGGGAGGGGGGTTGTCGGATTTCTTCTTTCTCTTTCTCATGTAGTTTTGTCTCTTGGATCCCTGAAGGCCTGTTGCAAGCTCAAGCCTCCGTTTTGGACCTTTTGGCAGCCTTATCTTCTGGCCTTACATTAGCATCTACCATAGCATGAAGAGCCAGTGTGCATTTTCTCCTCCCTTCTCCTCCCCTCTCCTTCCCTCTCCTCCCCACCCCTACCTCCCTTCCCCTCCCCTCCCCTTTTCTTTTCTTTTTTTTAAGATTATTTTTTCCTTTCCCTTTTTCTGTGTGTATTTGGTCTGGTATATCCCTGAGGTGTGATCATGGATGCTGGACATTTTTGCTGTCAAGGCTGAAACCTAGGTCAGCACAATTTTTGAAAGATGCAAATATAAAAATCTAAGATGTTCAATGAAAATCAAGCTGGATGAACCAAATGATATCTACTACAAAGACATATTATAATCAAACTGTCAAATTCTAAGGATAAAGACAAAATATTTACAAAAATAAGAGAGAAGTAATATATCCCACATAAGAAATCCTTAATAAGATTAACATTTGATTTCTCAATAGAAACAATGTAGGCCTGAAGGCAGTGGTAGGATATATTTAAAACACTGTGAGAGAAAAATACTACTAGCCAAGAATAATATATCTGACAAAGTCATCCTCAAAAATTAGAGAGAAATTAAGACATTTCCAGACAAAACCTGAAGGAATTCATTACCATTAGACCTGCCTTACAGGCTATGGAATGGAAAAACTTCATGTTGACAGGAAGGGACACTGAAGACTTACATAGAGCTGTCTGAAGGAATAAACACCTCCAATGTAGGTGGTTTATGGGCAAACATAAATGCCAATTATTGCATTTTTCATATGTAATGCTGTCTTTTAATTCTCATATGGTTTAAAACTCAAATGCATAAAAAGAATAAACCTTTGTTATTGGGAACATATGCACAAAGATACAATTTGTGACAAAAGCAACATAAAAGGGAGGTATGGAGGGATAAAGAAAGAGACTATGGGTAGGCTATTGAAGTCAAGTTGGTATCAATACAAACAAAAATTTATATATTTAGAATGTTAAATTTAATACCCATGGTAAACCAGGAATAACATATCTTAAAAATCTACACAAAAGAAAAGGAGAAGTGATTCAAAATGGCTCATTATGAAAGATCATCTAAATAAAAAACGTAGGCAGTATAGAGGTAGAACAAAAAATACCATAAGAATTGCAAAATAATTATAAAATTGGCAGAAATCTTGCCTTATCACTAGTTACCTTAAATATAAATGAATTAAAATCTCCCATAAAAAGGCAGACATTAGTAGAACAGTTAAAGATATGAACCAACTATATGGTGTTTACAAGAGATCCACCATAGATCCATAGGTACAAATAGGTTGAAAATGGAAGAATGGAAAAAATATTTCATGCAAATATTAACAAAAAGGGAGCTGGAATGGCTATATTAATATCAGACAAAACAAACTTTAAATCAAACACTATTTTAAGAAACAGAATTTATATAGCAATAAAGGTTCTGTCCATCAAGATGATTCACCAATTATAAACATATATACACCTAAAATAGGGCACCAAGTATATATGAACCAAACATTGAAAGAATTGAAGGGAGAAATAGACAGTTGTACATTAATAGCCAGAGATCTCAAAACACCACTTTCAATAATGGATAGAACATCAAAAAAGAATTACAACAGGGAAATAAAGAAATGAACAACAATGTAAAATGACTAGCGGTAACATAAATACATAGAACAGTTCACCCAATAACAGCAGCATAAAAAATTGCACATTAATTTAGGGCACACAGATCATTCTTCAAGGTACACCATATGTTAGAGGACAAGGAAATCTCAATAGATTGAAAAATATTGAAACCTTACCAGGTAACTTCTCTGACCTCAGTGGAAAGCAGCTACAACAGAATGAAAACTGGAAAATTTAAAAATAAGGGGAAATTAAACAGTACACTCTTAAACAAGGAAGGCATTAAAGAAGAAATTAAAATGGAAATTAGAAAATACCTAGATATTAATGAAAATGAAGACACAAAATACCAAAACTTATGAGATGCAGCAAGGCAGTGCTCAGATGGAAATTTATACATCTATATTACAAAAAAGAAAGATCTCAAATTAGTAAGCTAACTGCACATTTGCGGAAATAAGAAAAAGAAGAGCAAAGTAAACACAAATTTAGCAGAAGGAAGGAATTATTAAGATTAGAGAGGAGATACATAAATCAGAGAATAAGAAAACAACTGAGAGAAAGAGCAAAAGGAAAAGCTGGTTCTTTGGGGAATAAAAGCAATGAAACTAACAAGCCTTTGGCTAGACTGACAAAGCAGAAAAGTGAAAACATGCATATAACTCAAGTCAGAATCAGAAAATGCTTATACTATCTGTAACTTTACAGAAAACAATTGGAGTGTAGGAGAATAATATGAACAGTTGTATGATAAATTAGATAATCTAGAGAAAAGGGAAAATTTCATAAAAATACATAAATTTCCTAAATTGACTCAAGAAGGAATAGGAAACCTCAACAAACTTGTTACAAATATAAAATTTGCATCAATACTCAAAAATCTTCTACCAAAGAAAATTCCAAGACCAACTGGCTTCACTGATAAATTCTATCAAATATTTAAAAAAGAATTAAGAGCAATCCTTCTCACACTTTTTCAAAGAATTCAAGAGACAGGAACACATCTTAATTCATTCTATGAGGTCAACATTGCCTTGATACCAAAGTTTGGTAAAGACATTGTATTAGTCAGCCAAAGGGGCGCTAATGCGAAACACCAGAATTGGGTTGGTCTTTATAAAGGGTATTTATTTGGGGTAGAAGTCCACAGTTACCAGGCCATAAAGCATTAAGTTTCTTCTCTCACCCAAGTCCATTGCCATGTGTTGGACCAAGACAGCTGCCGACGTTGGGTTCTTGGGTTCTTCTCTTCCCGGGGCTGCATTTCTCTCAGGGCTTAGCTCCTCTGTTTCCTCCACAAGGTCAGTTGTAGACTATCAGGTGAACGGCTTGCTTCTCTTCTCCTGGGGCCTTCTCTCCAACGTCAAAACTCCAACATCAAAACTCCAACTTCAGAACTGCAACTCAAAAACTGCTCCCTCTGTCCTTTGCCTTGCCTTTTATATTCAATTCCCCCACCCACCAAGGGGTGGGGCTCAACGCCCTACTGACATGGCCCAGTCAAAGCCCAAATCATAACTTAATCATGCCCAGATTAACAGATCAGTTTACAAGCATGATCCAATTATATTTTTGAAATTCGTAATTACATCAAATTGTCAAATGGCTACAGACATCAAAAGAAAAAAGTTTCAGACTACTTTCCTTATGAATATAGATGCAAAAATCCTTAATAAAAAAATTTCGTCATGCAAATCTGCTTTTCTCTTGCAGCTTTGAACGCTCTCCTTTTCATTGGCATTTTGACTACAATGTACCTGGGCATAGCCTATTCAAGTTTATCTTCAGCCAGGGTATTTAAGTTGAGACCTGAAGAATGAGAGAAGTTTTAGAGATCTTTTCTGAGTAGCTAGTTCTTCCCTATCACTTGCACTAAAACTAGGCCAAATTTCAGTATTTTTCTGCTCAATTCCAGGTAAAGTAAAGTGCTCTTTTCTCTCAGCATCCTCAAAAAGGTTTCAGTTAACTACTTAAAATATATACCTCTATTTAATTTTCAAACTTCTCAAATTCACCAAAGATAACATTTTTCCCTGTCCCAGACTGTAGCAAACAAGGGGTGTCTTAGATTCCTAAGAATGCCTTAACAAAGTAGTAAAACACAGTATATTAATACAACAGAAACTTATTCTCATAATGCTGCAGGTTCAAAGCACAAAATCAAGGTTTCAGAAGTAGCCTACTTCTGAGATCTGTAATAAAGATGGTGCTCTCTGGCTTGTGGCAACATAACTCAACCTTTGCTGCCATCACATGATTGTCTTCACTGTGTGTCTCTTTCTGACTCTAAATTTCCTTTCCTTAGAAGGACACCAGTCATATTGGATTAAGGGCCCACCTTACTCCAGAATTACTCCACTTAAGTAATTCCATTTGAAATGACCCTATTTCTAAATGTCGCATTCACAGATACCAATGATTAAGAATTCAATATACCTTTTTGGGGGACACAATTCAACCCATAATAGGGGTGCAGAGTGGGTGTAGCCATTTGGCAGTTTGATGTAATTATGAATTCCAAAAATAGATATTAGATCATGCTTGTAAATTGGTCTGTTAATCTGGGCATGACTAGATTATGATTAGGGTGTTAACTGGGTCAGTAGGGCATTGAGCCCCACCCCTTGGTGGGTGTGGTCTCAAGTATAAAAGACATTGCAAAGGACAGGGTTGGAGAAGTTTTGATGTTGGAGTCTTGAGCTGGAGCCCTGGGAAGTAAGAGAGCTTGGTCGTGAGGAAGGAGAGAAGGCCCCGGGATAGAGACAAGCCGTTCACCTGAGAGTTTACAGTTGGCCTTGTGGAGAGAGGCAAAGCCTAGAGAGGCTTATAGTCTACAGCTGACCCTGTGGAGGAAACAGAGGAGCTAAGCCCCGAGAGAAATGCAACCCCGGAAAGAGAAGAACCCAAGAAGCCTGAACCCTGGCAAACGTCGACAGCTGTCTTGCTCCAACACAGAGCAATGGACTTTGGTAAGGGAAGAAACTTTATGGCCTGGTAACTGTGGACTTCTACCCCAAATAAATACCCTTTATAAAGACCAATCAATTTCTGGTATTTTGCATCAGCACCCCTTTGGCTGACTAATACAGTGGGTGTCTTCTCATCATAGAAATAATGCTTATCCCTTACCTTTTACTCCATTACACATATCTGATCATGTCAGTATATAGAGCTTTCCTCCTCTCAATTCATATCAAATATATTGCTTATATTCAAATATTTGCTACTTAGAATATAAAACTAGATTCAGATTCCAACAACCAGCCATCAAATTTTCAGTTGTCATCTATTAGAGTAAACTTTCTCCAAACATTAGAGATTCTTAATTGGATACCAATCCTTCACTTTCAGACCTAACACCTGTGGGAAACATTACTAGTTTATTGCTAATGAAACTTTGGTTTTAAAATTACAGCTTCTCATTACTTCTGCTATTATTTACATCATTTTTTATCACAACATCAGCCAATTAAAACTTCAACATCAAGGATATTAAAGTAAAATAATATGTAATTATTGTAAGAAAATAAATTTCTAAAGAAAGTTATGTCCCACTATGGATATAATCATATGAGAGGTATTATTATCTTGCTTTTGTGATAATCATGAAAATAATATACTCACACAGTATATACAGATACACTTATAAATAATATATAGAGTCAATATGGAGAAGGGAGATATGGATGGGAAAAGGAAAGATTGAAGGAGGGAGGGAAAGAATGAAGGACACAAATAAGAGAAAAAAGACAAAGGCTTATTTTTATTGACTACTATTGTTTTGTTATGAATTTCCTTCAAAAATTATTTCAAATAATATATATTGATACTTTTCTATCCTGGGTCTAGGAAGTAGACATTATTCTTTCCTCTCCTGTGAATCTGGTCTGAATTTAGTTATTCCTCCAAAGAACAGAGTATGGAAAGAGAAAAAGAATAACTTTATTGTAGAGAATCTTGACAAATACTACCTTGATCACATGATCGAGGTTAACATCAGAGATGACATGTGGACATTATGTATGCTTATATGGTGGGATGAAGAAGACACTTCACTTATCCCTGTATTATTCTACCCAGATACTCATGTAATACCTTCAGACAAATCCAACTTGAGAGAAAGTGCACAAAATATCTCACTAGCACTCTTCAAGACTGTCAAGGTCATTAAAAATAAGGAGAGACTGTGAAAGTTTCACAGACTGGAGGAGATTAGGGCAATATAATGAATAAATCCAGTGTGACATCCTATATGGGATCCTGGGAGAAATAGGGCATTGGAAAAACTCTTGAAATCTGAATAATGCCTGGAGTCTGGTTGTAATTCACTTGTGAATTGCTTTCTTATGTATGTAATTTTTTATATCCACTTCAATGCTCGTTGGCTGTGTCTGTGGGACTAGTAGGCACTGGATTTCAATATGTCTTCATATGTTTTCCAAGTCAATGACTGAGCTGATAGTCACATTTCAGTAGAATAATTATTATAGAGTCAGTCAAATACAAACACATAATGTTTTGGGTTTTCTGGTTGTAAGATACAGACAGGGATTTGCATCTCCACCTAACAAGGGAGAGTACATCATGATTTAATTTAATTAAAACACATGATACTGTAAATATTCTATTTATCTGTATTGTCCCTTCAAAGATATCTTTATTGTTTTGTTTTATTTTTCTAATTACAGAAGCATTATGTGCTTATTTTAGTAAGGAAATAGTAATGACTTATTATTTAGCCACCCATATTTCCTTCATTTGATTAGAACAAATAAAACCATGCATATAAATAATCTTTTGGTTATTTTTAATAATGTGACTTTCATGAATTTTATGTATTTAAAATAAGTTTTCCTTTCTCTCCATCCTATTAGCCATAGAATTGTCTTATTTGTGAAACTGCCAATGTATTTTAAGAGCAGTTTCTTATGAGTTCTACTTCTAGAGATTTAAAGCCTTTCATATTGTGAAAATCACCCTGGACAGTCATATAAAGTTCTTTAATGGGGAAGAAAATCAAACTGTATAATTCTAAAAAAATTATTTACTCAAAATTACATATTTTCAAATCAAATAGCATGTTTTTGTTTTAGCATAAGTTCTACTTTTGTCAAAGCCAAGCTATGTGGTAAATTATTGTTCTTAGTGTCTCTCTTAAAAAATATTATTTTGAAATTAAATTTCATTTAAATGGTAGAAATTGTAAAGTTAGATTTTCCAAGATGTATGGAGTAATCTTTGTCCTTTTATGCTTCTTTGTATGAGTTTAAAGTTGATCTTGTCGATTATTTCATTAAATTAGAAGTATAATATATGTATATTGGAGATCAACCAAGGCTACATTTTTAAGAATACTGAAGTATGCATTTTAAAAGAAAAGAACATTAAAAGAACATTAAGCATTCTTTTAGCTGAAGGATTTTTGAAGTTATTTATGAAGAAAACCAAAAAGATATAGCAGAATTGGTTAAATAAAAAAGCAAATTTTTATCTTAATGTGCCATCCTTATTTTTTACAAAAGCAACAGAAACCTAAACTGTCCAAAAGAAATAGGAATTTTGTTCAATCTGTGAAGAAAACATGGTGTTTTATATAAAAGAAAACTGAAAGGCAGACTTTATTTAAAGAGAAAAATGATTCAGCAGTTGTTTATCTTAAGAAATTTTTACAACCCACATAGACATTTTCTAGTGAAAACTGAAAAGAGTAATTAAGTCCGACAGTCTCTAAAGTAATCCACAAGCCATGCTTTTAAAAGCTAAAAATTTAGTTCAAAATGCTCTGACTGTATAAATATATTTATTACTAGAAAGTGAGTCTATGCTGCCAAATGTAAAGTTTATATTATTTTTTAATGATAAGCTACATGTAATCAGTTTCCAAATCATTGAATATGGCCAACTCCCAGGCTAATGCTGGTTCTTGTGTGTGGTTATGTGTACCTGCGTATTTGTGTGTGTGTGTTACTGAGGTTCATGTTAAGCAATTGACAAATTAAAATCCTGACTTACTGTGTATATATAGGAACTGATGATGAGAGATGTCTGTATGGATACTTCTCTAATATCAGCTGTCTTCGTTTGCCAAGTATGCTATTCAAATGCCACACAATACCTTGACTTCAAAGAATTTATTGGTTCATGGTTTAGAAGGTGAGAACTCTAAAACCATGGCTACAGCAGGGCCATGGTTTCTTTCCAAGTCTGTAGTATTCTGGTACTGGCTTAACACAATCTTTGGGGTTCCTTGGCTTGCATCCCTGCTTCCCCTCAGATGGCAATCTTTCTCCTTGTGCTTGCTCTTCCAGGTTCTGTTGACTTCTGCACTGGCTCCTCTAGCTGCATCTGACTTTTCTCTCTTAATAAGGCTTCTAGTCATGTGGATTGAGTTCCACCCTCCTTCAGTTTGGTCAAACCTAAATAGAATCTTAGAAGATCCTATTCATGAATGAGTCTGCACCTTAACTGATAAGACACCTTCAAAGCATCCTATTTAAAAAGTAGTTCATATCAACAGGAATATGTATTAAGATTAAGAGCATGCCTTTTTGGAGAAATAATTCAATCTATACTCTTCACCCACTGGACTGTAAAAATACATGTTCTTCACATGTGTAAAGTTCATTCACTCTTTCCCAATATCATCCTTAAGTCATTTAAGTGACAATTTTAAGTCCAAAGTATCATCAAAATTAGTTATGGGGCAAAATTCCTCTCTATCTGTGAACCTATGTATATTAGTCAGCTAAAGGGGTGCTGATGCAAAATACCAGAAATTGGTTGGTTTTTATAAAGGGTATTTATTTGGGGTAGAGGCTTAAAGTTACCAGGCTTACAGTTACTTACAGTACCATAAGTTACTTCCCTCACCAAAGTCTATTGCCACGTGTTGGAACAAGATGGCTGCCAACCTTTGCAAGTGTTCAGGCTTCCTGCGTTCCTCTCTTCCGGTGGCTCCGTTTCTCTCTGGGCTCAGCTCCTCTGCTATCTCCACAAGGTCAGCTGTAGACTATGAGGCTCTCTAGGCTTTACCTCTCTCTGCAAGGCCAGCTGTACAATATCAGGAGAACAGCTTGTCTCTTTTCCTGGGGCCTTCTCTCCTTCCTCGCAACCAAGCTCCTCTGTGTGCTTACTTCCTGGGCTTCAGCTAAAAAATTCAGCATCAGAACTCCAACATCAAATTCAACTAACTCCTCTGCTCTGCCATGTAGTTTTATCTCTGAGTCCCCACCCACAAAAGCGTGTAGACTCAACATCGTACTGATGTGGTCCAATCAAAGCCCTAATCATAACTTAATCACGCAGAGGAACAGACCAGTTTACAAGCATAATCCAATATCTATTTTTGGAATTCATACTTATATCAAACTGCCACACCATGCAAACTAGAAGATAATTTATCTGCTTCCACCAATACAATGGTGGAAAAAGTATTCAATAGACATCCCATTCCCAGAAGGGAGATATTGGAAGGAAAATAGATGTCATGGTTCTCAAGCAAGTCTGAAACCTAGCAAGGTAAACATCATTAGATTTCAAGACCTGATAACAATCTGTGGATCAGTGCTTTGTCTTTTGGCCCTACTAGAGTGGTAACCCCACCCTTTACAAGTGCTTGGGCAGGAGCCAAGCTCTGCACAAACATCAAGGCCTGCACCCCCCTCTCTCTGAGCACTGGAGTGGTGTCCATGCTCTGCCTGGAAACCAGGTGTAAGTCTCACCTTCCCCAAGCATTATGTTGTGGCCAAGTCTCTTTAAACATTGAGAAACAAGGCCTGCTCCTTCCATGCACCAGAGTAGAAACCCTGCTTTATCCAAGGGCGTGGACAGAAGCCCCTCTCTCTTTGCGTGAGGAGAAATCTTTGCTCCAGAATCTTGCTTCCAGGATTCTGTTCTTAAAGTCATTTTTCCTTCACTTCATCCCATCTCTCTCTTTTTCAGTCCAGGCTGGCAGTGCTTCTGCTCACATAAAATTAACATAAACTTTGTCAGTTTTGTGTGAAGTTCAAGGGGGCCCAAGCCATCAGACAAAATTATTTTCTACGTATTTTTCCTGGATAAATGCATTTCCCATTCTGACTTCCTATGACTGGATCCCAGAATCATATGCCTAATCTCCTTAGCAAAGGGTAGATAGTAAAATTCTCATATGGGGCATCATTCTCTGAGTTCTCACCTCCTGGTTGCTCAGGGAGGTCCTGGATAGAGTTATTTCTGACGCTAGTATCAGGGCACACTCTCTGAATAGGCTGAATATTTTTCAGTTCAATCCTCAGTTTATCTCCTTCCTCTCACATTTTACTATATACAGCAAGGAGAAGGACGTGATGCTTTCCACACTTTGCTTGGAAATCAACTCAGTTATAGATGCAAGTTCATTTTGTACAAGTTCTGTCTTCCATCCAACATATACAGTTTCACCAAGTTCTTTGTTACTTTATAGTAAGGATCACCTTTTTTTCCAGTTTCCAATAACATTTATCATTTCTTTCTATGGCCTCACTGGAAGCACCTGAGAGTCCATATTTTTACCAACATTCTATATACGAGAATGCATGTATTCTCTAAGACGATACAAACTTTATCTATAGCTCTCTGTACTTCTTTCTAAGCCCTTACCAGAATCACCTTTTTTTGCCCATATTTCTACTGATAATCTCATCAAATACATCTAGACTTTTTTTGTCAAGCACCTCAAAATCCTTCCCATTTCTACTCATTACCAATTCCAAAGCCATTCTTCTATTTTTAGGCATTTGTAATAGCAGCACCCCACCTTCTGGTAGCAAAAATGTCTTAGTTTGCCAAGTCTGCTATGACAGACACCACAAAATGTTTTGTCTTAAAACCAGGAATTTATTGTATGATGGTTTGAAAGGCTGGAAGTCCTAAATCAAGGAATCAGAAAGGTCATGCTCCTCCCAAAATCTGTAGTATTCTGATTCTAGTTTGCTGCAATCATTGGGCGTTCTTTGCTTGCACATCTGCCTCCCTTCACATGGGGATCTCTCCCTTCTTGCGTTTGCTATTCTGCTTTCTGCCGACTTCTGGATTCTGGTTCCTGAAACTATATTTAAATTTGTTTTCTTAATAAGGCCTCCAATCATCTGTATTAAAGACTGTCCTCATTCAGTCTGGCCATACCTAAATAGGATGCTAGATCTTAATCATAAATAAATCATACCTTAACAAATAATATATCTTCAAAGGGCCCCATTTACAATTCAGTTCACACCCACAGAAATGTAGATTAAGAACATGTCTTTGTTGGGGTACATAATTCAATCTACCACATTAATTAAACCTCAAGTTAAAGGAGAACTGAAGAAAATATAATTGATCATTTTTATTATATTAATAATTTTAAAAATCTGTGCTCCAATCTTTGTGTATTAAATAATTGTCTGCATCAATTTTCCATTTATATAAACTAACTGATTAGTAAAGTGAATTCCTTTGAATGCCTAAAAATCTTAAATAAAAGAACTTCATTTCAAATAGCCTCTCTATGGTGCAACCTTCCTGAATTAGCTTCTTTTCTGAGGCTATCATATTTTTTAAATACAGTGCAATTTTAACAAAGGCCATATATCTCCACTTATTTTTGTTTATATCTCTCTCCCGAACTAGATTGTGATTCTGAAAACACAGAATCTGTATTACATACCCATTTATTTTACAAATTTCTTACAATATTTCTGTCACATAATAGGCACTAAAAAGTTTTACTTGAAAAAAATTACATTGTACTGAAAAAGAATTGCAACAAGTCAGACAAATTCAGTTATGTGCACTATGGAGTTACCCTAAGTATGGTATGTGACTTATTGGCTTTTACTATCTTTTCTGAATTATTTCTCTCTGAAATTGATATACGTTTAATAGGTTCAGGATAAGAAATCTGAAGTACTTCAGACTCATAGAGGTATTAAAAGAAGAAACAGAATATTAATCATTTTTCTGCCTTTACACCATGTAGTAACATTAGGCAGAGTTATAGCCTCATCAGTGGAACTTGACAATAGAAGGTCTAAGGAAAGCTTAGTATGCTTTACCTAGAATTGTTGTTGCTCATACATGTGCATTGCAGGGGCTATACATGATATTTCTTAAAATCTTCTAATTAATTATCTCTTCCTTCTTAGATTCGGAAACAAGAATGAGTTGAACATAAAATACAGAAGAACAAAAGGTGGATTATACTTTATGTTTCTCATAGCTATATTATTTTCTCTATGAAATCTGAAGATGCAAATCAAACTCAATAAGTTATTAAATCACTAAAAACTATTAGAGTGTCTATCTAAATATGGGAAAGCATGAAGTTATTTTCAGGGCTTTCCAGAGAGGGTCATTGCCTTCAAGAGCGCTTTTTATTTTGCATAGAGCAGCCTCTGCTCTTCTTTTTTCTTCTACAATTCCTCTTCCTTTCATTTACACTGCTACCTTGACCGGATAACAAAAAAGATTTTTTATCTAGGTTAATGCCATTTTTCCAAATTTCAAAATTGTTCATAAATTTTAATACATAGTTACCATTATAAAGTGCTTATAAATGCATGGCAAATATAAAACAAAAATGAGAAAATATACACACCCACAAAAATGTCTATATTCCTAAAGAAGCAAATTAAACCTTTCTTTCTCGCAAATTAAAACTGCATTTAATCTGTTGGTAAATCTTGATTACTAAATTATTCTTTGAATAGATAATAGCTGTTCTTTGTTATCATTGAATTAGATCATCTTACACTGCAATTTTTAAAAATATAGTTCTTTATTTTTTTTAAAAGATACTTAGATTAAATAAATGTTTCATAAAAAATATAGTGGATTCCCATATGCCCTGTTCCCAACCCCTCCCACATTTTCCCACATTAACATCATTCATTAGTGTGGTACATTTGTTACAATTGGTGAACACATTTTGGAGCATTGCCACTAAGTGTGGATTATGGTTTACATTGTCATTTACACTCTCTCCCGCACAATTTTGTAAGTTATGACCAGATATATAATGCCTTGTATCTGTCATTGCAATGTCATACGGGACAATTCCCAAGTCCTGAAAATTTCCACATATTACACCTGTTTTTGCCTCTTCTTCCCCTCAGAACCTCCAGTGGCCACTGCCTCCACATTAATAATAAAATTTCTTCCATTGCTAGAATCACAATAAGTCTATATTAGAATACCATTAAGTCTATTCTAGTCCATCATTCATTCCCCAATCTTGAGGATTATGGGATGGTGATGTTCACTCCACCTCTAATTGACAGGTGGAGCTTAAATCTCATGGGGCAGATGGATGGGAGTGTCTTCCTTGCAGTTGCAGACTCTGTTACTGGGGATGGTCATTGTCCATCTTTATCTCCTTGTTAGTTGTCCTGGGTGAGTCCAATGAACTGTAGAGTAGGTTACACTGCATTTTCCTAAGTTATTTAAATTGTTTTTTGCCATCAAATAAGTGAAGGACAAATTTTAAATAAATAAATCACTGAATTATGTCATTGCCTTAAAACTGTTTATAATCACCTTTTACAAAGGATGTGACAAATAATATGTTTTTAAATTTTAATAAATATTTTAAATAATAGAAATGGTCTCACATAGATAATACTAATTATAGTGTAAGCAATATTTATTGGAAGTAATTACAAAGGGCTGAGATTGGTATCATGAAATATTAAAAATTTAAAGGAAATTGGGGTTTTCATTCAATAGTTTTTTTTTGCCAAAGTCATTCAAAATGAATATCTGTTGGTTAAATAAATTGTTTCTCATGAAAATGTAAATAATATATTGTCTCTTCAGAAGAATCTATCTATCTATCTATTTATCTATCTACTTGGAGAGAATATGTTATCGCAAATTGTGTTCTTTAGCATTTTTTACTGTATATTCTGTACCCACGATACTACTTAGTATATGGGGGTACTCAATGATTTTTTTTTTTAAATTTGTTAATGAAATGAGGGGTAGATGAATGGATGAAATATTTATATACAAAGAAATCTCTTACTACAGTTCAGACTTGGAAGTAGAATAATTATAACAACCAGCATTTTTGAAATCTGCATTAACCCATTATCTTCTCAGGAACTAAATAAAACCATTAGGTAGCTTGAAATATAAGACATACAAACACATTTAAATAACAACAATGCTTACTTTACAAATTAAATTAAATTTTATTCTCTTGGCTTGTTTTCTAACCAGTAGATATTAAGTACATAAATAATGAAATCTTTATATAAAAAAAAAATAGTATTTGGAATGTGCTTTAAATCCTACTAATCACTAACAGGGTTTTCATAGCAGCACTGCTTATATTTTAACTGCTAAAAATACAGTTAGATTATTCTTATGGAAATAAAAACTCACCCAATAGATATATAATTGTCAGTGAATCAAGTTTTAAGGAACTCAAATGCAATTATATGTAAATAAATTAAAACTGAAATATTAAGGAAAGAGCATACAATTTGCCTATAGCAATTCCTATTTCAATCACTGACAAATGGCTTAAGATGCTTGATTGAGGTCATTTTCTTAGTTATCTTCATGCTCCACTGACAAAATGTGTGCACTTCAAGCTTTGCTCTGAAGTAGCCCCATCTCAAGGACTTTCAGGGTACTGACTTTTTTATTTTTATTTTTTTTAACTCAGTAAACAAGCGAGAAAAAAAAAAATCTCTACAAAATATCAGTTTTTCAAACCAGCCAGCATAGTGAGCTTAAAGAATGACAACACTGAAAGATGGAAATGCTGATCAAAATAATCTACTGTGAAGACAAGATTTTGTTTAAAATAATGAATAAAAAAGAATTAGTGTTGTATATAGCTGTAGATCAAAGCAGCTGGCCAGTGGAATGCACTGCTGATGGTCCTTGTCACACATGAACTGGGATCAAAGGAGACAGACAAGGTTATGCAAGTGCTGCAATGAGAAGCTGTTTACCAACCAAGCTTGATTGAAAGAGCAGCACACATATTGAACATTAGCTGCAGCTTCCATCTGTTTATTATTAACACATGTTCAGAAAATTTGTCCAAGCATTTGCATTTTGTCCACCTTGCCACCATTCAATGTTCTTGAGAAACAGAATTACAATCACACAGCTCAGAGAGAAGGAAATTTCAAATTGCAAGACACAAGATGGAGCTATAGAATGCTGAATTGTGCTGCAATTCTGCAGCTAAGGAAAGCTTATGAAATCGGTGGGAAAATGAAAATCCTTAACAAGTAGAATGGATTTGTGTGTATTCCCAAATACGTTTGTTTGGTTCTGGTTTTATTTGAGAGATGCTATTGATCCAAATCAATTGTACTGGTAAGATGTGAATTAGAAAGAGAAACATAACGGTGCATAGATGACATTGTAAATCAAGTTGGCATGCAGGT
The DNA here is from genome assembly GCA_029593785.1 of Cabassous unicinctus. NCBI lineage: Eukaryota > Metazoa > Chordata > Mammalia > Cingulata > Chlamyphoridae > Cabassous > Cabassous unicinctus. Next base: position 17,236 of record JAQZBX010005025.1, on the reverse strand, counting down.
AAAAATATTAATTTTGTACTGGACAAACAACTTGTATTCTAAAATTGGTGACATTTCAATCCATTGTTTGTGTCCTCTATGACCTTACTTTTGAAAAGTCTGTGTTTAATTTTCAACTCTTCTGCTCAGGAAACTGTTTCTTCCAATTGTTTGAAATGGGAAACAACAAAGTGTAAATTTTTTTTCTTCTCCTGGTAAACACCACATGATCCAATTCAAATACCAATGTCCTTAAGTTTCTGCTATTTTTGTTACTTTTTGCTTATTTAGACTAAATTTGAATTAAAATATGCATATTTTAATTACTCATATGTATACTTTATGTAATTTATTAGTCAATCAGGAAGGCTAGAAATTTCAACCCATCAGAGTTTACTATAATTAAGGATTCATGGTTGTTTTAATTTGCTAAAAGTTGTTGGGAGCAATAGACCAGAATGGGTTGGCTTTTATAATGGGAGTTTATTAGTTTAACAAATTATAATTCTGAGGATGTGAAAATGTCCAAGTTAAGGCATCATCGTAGATGCTGTCTCACCAAAGGTCGGCAGTCCTGTATTCCTGCCACATGACAAGACACAATGGTGGTTTTCCTGTCTGGGTCTCTGCTTTCTACTCCAGGCCGACTTTTTCCCTGAGCTCAGCTTTGGGTGATCAGGCATATGACTTGTCTCTCCCCTCTTCTCTGAGCCTAGTATCTTTCAGCCTTTCTGAAGCCTTTCTCTGTAACTCTGTGCTCCACTGATTCCAGCCACTGCCTCTGGGAGCTCTCTCAGCCTCTTGGGGTTTCTCTTTCTCTGCTGCTTTTTCTCTGTGTGTCTCTGGTGTTTTCTCTCTCCCATTTATAAAGGACTCTAGCAAGAGGACCAAGACCCACCCTGGGTCACATCTTATGAAGCAATCCAATCCAAACAAAGGGTCCCACACCCACAGGAGTGGATTTGCTTTGAGAACTGGAACTTTTCCACTATCCACAGATACCTTCAAACTGTCACAATGGTAAAATAAAAAGAGTGAAATTTCACCCTCAGATAATTTGCTGAGAAATTAAGTTAAAATAAAATCATATTTTTCACTCTTATTTACTTATGCTTTATTAAGTTGCTACATTTTTGTTAGAAATAAAATATTTGTCGGCCAAATGATTGCTTGACTTTGAACAACATATGCTGGTGTCAGCAGAAAAATCATAGGTTAAAATATATTATCATTGCAAAGTTTGAAAAATATTAACAGAGAGATTGGCAGTACATTTTATAAGTGGAAAACAAATCATGGTTTCTTTTTCATTTTTAAATGCATATTATTAAAAGCAAGGATATGGCAAGGAGATATGAGGTAAGTTAACTGTTCATAAATCTATTAGAGAGCAATGTTCTCTTTTTTGCATGTGTGAAGTTCAAGTCTATGAAGTAAATAAGCTTCTGAAATCTCATAGATAGTAGTTTGAATATTATGTTTTCTATATTGTGGCTAATGTGCCTGCAACATTGATTGATTCTATAACCTCCTAAAAGGATGCTAAATTGTAAGACAATTGTGAATAGAAATTGACAAAAACATATGGCCAATATGATAATGTCTAGTTTACAAACAAAATAATCAGACTTTTAAAAAAATATTACCATATGATATAAAATAAAATATAACCTTTTCCCATTCCGTCCCATTCTGCTTTTTAAAGGAATAATTAACAAAGTTGTAAAAAGATATAATAAACAAATAATGTAAAATAAACTGATATATTTAAAGTGTACATTTTGGTGCATATTAACATATGTATAGTCCCTAAAAACATCAACAAAATCAAAATAATAACTAATTCCATCAGTCCCTAAAGCATGAGTTCTTAACAATGGACCATGAGCTTGAATTGAAATTCAAAAAAGCATTATTCTTGTGGGGACATGCTGGTGCAGATGTAACATATTTATTAAATAATATACAGTATAGTGTGGACTTAGTAAGGGGTCCATGGTTTTAACCTGACTGGCAAAACGGCCCGTGGAACAAAAAGTTTCCTAAAGTTTCCTCATGACCTATTCCTCATAACCTATTTCCTCATGATCTATTGTAATTCATCCTTCATCAACCCATCCACAGGTAAACAGTACCAACTTTCTGTCACTGAAGGTTAGTTTGCATTTTCTGGAAATTCATACATATAGAATCACATAGCCTGAATTCTTTTTCTGTCTGGCTTATTTCGTCGAGGATAATGGTTTTGAGTTCCATTCATGTGTAGCGTGTATTGATAAAACCTCCCTGTGCCGCAGCCTGGAAAACACTCTCCAGGTTATAAGCTAGTTCAAATGTCTGTTTCCTTTATCTCAGGGATCACTGACCTATGCTGAAAGACATTCAGCTTCACCTGGTTTACCTGTAAATGATACATTCCACAAATAACAATAATTTTTAAGGGAGTAGAAACTGAAATCTTTGTAATGAATTTTGCCACTGAATGTTTTGAAAGCCAGTTTAATTCAATTTTATTAAAATAAATTTCTTGGGAAATTCAGAGACTTAGGCTGTCATTGATGGTCACAAAACACATGTGAGATACTTTGATAAGCCTCTGTTTCCCTTAATTTTAACGTAAAAAAATCATAGAAAATAGTGATAAATTTGTGTGAAAATACTTGAAAAGATTTATTAATTCACTAGTAAATTTTTGTAACAATAGATTTTATAAAATGTCTTGATTGATATTAAAGGATTTTATAACTGGAAATCTATTCAAAACATGTTTTATTTTAATATTCATTGAATGTGAGTGGTTTTGAATTCGAATGGTCTTACGTGGGATCATATTTCAAGAAGTAAGAAACTTGATCTCATTTGGTAAATGCTCTAGTCTTGATTATTCACATTGCCTTTAATTCATTCAAATTCAAGCGCTTTATACTAATAGAAATGAATGATAATGTGGTAACCATGGAGATGAAGTGGAAATGGCACAAAAAGTCACAAAATGTAGCAACTCAGATAACTTACCAGTAAATGAAACAATTTTAATATTAACATTTTACAAATGAAAAAAATAATTTTACTAGGACATTTTAGTCATCTAATAAAATATAATAAAATATAAATATAAAATTTAATTTAATTAACAATAATTCAATTATATATAATTTGATTTTAATGTAATATAATCTTGAACATATAGAAAGATAGAAGATAATCTTTATTATATGTTAGTTATTAACTAATATTGAAATATATCATGTTCTTTTAAAACATTAAATATCCAATTGACAAATATTTTATGATCTCACTGATATGAAATAATAAGAGTCAGAATCTAGACTATATGTTACTAGGGGAGGCTTGGGGATAGAGAATAGGGAAATAAGGCTTAAAATGTACAGACCTTCTATTAATATTTGGGATGATGGAAAAGTTTAGGTAAGGATGGTGGTGATGGTAGCACAACATTGTGAATGTAATTAATAGCACTGAATTACGTATTTGAATGTGGTTGAAAGGGGAAATATTTGGTTGCATATTCATTACTAGAATAAAATATTTTTTAAAAAATTCAGGGAACTGCACAACACAGTGACAGTGAACCCTATGTTACACCATGGGCTATAGTTAATAGAACATTTATGAAAATGTCCTTTCATCAATTGTAATAAATATACCATACATGAAAGGTGTTAATAATAGGGTGATATATGGGAATCCTGTATTTTATGCATGATTGCTCTGTAAACCCACAACTTCTCTAATAATAAGGAAAACGGGAAAAGAAACTAATGTTGTGTTAGTAAAAAAACAATTAAAAAAAAGTATTTAGATTAGTAAAATACGTTATAGCATGTAAATTATATCTAACATTTTTATTTGAAATATTAGCCATTTTTTAACTTTTCATATAAAACAATAAATTTTAGGATATTTAGTCATTGTTCTCTTTATTTACCTAGAAGAATTACCAATTCTGTTAAAATTATGAAATGAATCAATAGTTCTTATTAAGGACATGGAAGAAATAGTTATACATTACACTATATTTGAGTTTTTAAAGGACTTTCTTATATTTTTATATTCAATTTCATAATTTTCTCTACATTTCTCTGATTTTTTTGCAACACAAATCCATCCTCATATTCTACCAAAGTGATTATAATTTGCACTTAAAAGAAAAGCCTCATTCACAAGAATCTAGGATACCCAAAAATGAATGAAATCTGAGTGTAAATCACCTTAAGGACCTATTTTGAGATATTCTCAACATGAATCCCCATACAGTAGATGGCAGAATAGAAGTGTAACTTTCGCTATTTAAATTTACCGTCCTTTCAGACTCCTCTAGTCTTGGTAGCTCAGCAGCATTCCCTAAAACCTGAAATGATTTCTTTAATTTTTGATCCAGTCCACAAGAATACTGTGTTCAGGACTTAAAACTGATGCTCTTTCCTGAATTTCTTTCTTCAAAGTAGATCGTCGTGCAGTTAAATAGGCAGTGCCAGCAGTATTCCATTGGAGGAGGCGAACTTTAACAGCTACAAAAGCGATGCCCATTCTCTTGCATTTCTCCAGGGACTGGCTGGGATGGTTCTTTTCTGGAACATGACAGGCTTCTGTTCTTTTTTCTCTGCCACTCTTGGAAAATTGAGTCCAAAGTACCCATGGGATATTTGCTGTATTGTAGTCACTGCATTTCATCTCTCGGGACTCCTCCACAAGCGAGTAATTTTTTTTTTTTTTTTTTTTTTTAAGAACAGAATAACTGTTCATTGTGCCTATATGGCACATGTGTGTTTTAATGAAAATGAAAGCGAAAACAAAGCATAAATACGAGAAGAAATTTCCTGTGACTTGTATAATATTTGTCCATATATTTTCATAATGCAGTAAACAAATATTTGTTGAATTCCTAGTCTGGTCACCAGCTGTTCTGTGTTCCTGAGGTAGAGCAGGGAATAAAACACTCCCCTTTTCTCAAGGAGCTCATCTCATAATCATCTTCAGCACTAGTGTTACCATTGTTCATATTAAACCAAACGTTTTGGTGTGTGTGTGTTTTAAGGAAGTCTAGTTGAAGAACGCAACTGTAAAAGCAAAGGGGGAGGGGCATAGTAAAAATCAGATTAACCAGTATATAAATGTACAAAATAAAATAAATCTCTCTCTTTTACAAACTTAAGAGCCTTATATATTTTTATATAAATCGCTTTCCTCACTAAACAAAATAGTAACGAGATCTTCCCATGTCATTAGACAATCATATTAAATAGACACTTTCAGTTCTAAAAATTAGGTGAGCCAGGTGACATTTCTTTATTGAGTGTTTAGTATTGCCCTTTCATTTTTTTGTTTTTTAATTTTTTTATCCCCCCGTTACCCAGATGGCTCCCTTGTCTGTCTGCTCATTGTCTGCTCATCTTCCTCAGGAGGCACCAGGAACCAAACTCAGGACCTCCCATGTGAGAGGTGGGCACCCAATTGCTTGAGCCAGGTATGCTCCCCCTCTTTCGTTTTCATTAAACAAATTATGCTACAATGTATATCCTTAGAGGTAAATTTTGCAGAATATTATATTTTAGATCAAAGTCCCCGAGGCTAAGTTGCAGCCTCAAAGAAAATGCCCTTATTTCTCATTTCAATCTACTTGTGATTCAATTCATTCATTCAATGAGTAAAATAGTCATTCAATATTTACCATGTACAAGACACTGTTGTCATCACAGTGGATACAGCAAAAAATAATAGACAAAGTCCACATTTTCATGGAGCTTTCATTCAAGTTGGGTTAGGCGGAAAATAAATATGCAAACAAGTAGATATATAATTTGTAAAGCAGAGTTAAGTGTTAGGGAGAAAAATGAATGAAGAGTTGCTGTTTCATATATGATGGTCAGAGAAGGCCTCAGATAGGTGACATTCAAGTTGCCACTTGAAAGAAGAAGAGAGGTAGCAATAAGGATGAATATCTGGAGAGCTCTGCTCCAGAGAGAAGGCTACATCAAGAGCAAAGGCTCTAAATGCAAAGGTATATGTTATACTTGAAGGAGCTGAAGACTGGGGACAACTGGGGGTAGGGGAGAGTGGTAGGAGGTGAGGTGAGAGAAGTAGCAGGAATCAGACCATGTAGGACCTTGTAGGTCATTGTAAAGACTTGTACTCTGAGTGGGAAATAATAATCTGATCTGCCTGATATTTTAAAAAGTTGCAATAAATTAAATTCCTCATATATAAATATAATATATATATATGAACTTTTATAGGGAATTGGCTTATACAAGTGTGGGGACAAGTTAAGTTAAGCAAGGAAAAAAGCAGCATAGGTGTGCTAGAACCCCAAAATCACGAGCTGGGATCCCAAGGGAATGGACTGAAACTCATGTCCATTATGGTGCCTCTGGCCTTGACAATGGGTATCCTGCAGAAGTAGGGTTCCCTTTATCAAATTGCTAAATGCACATATCTGGTCCAAGAATCAGATAACCTGAAAGAGAATCCAAGGAAGGTAGACAATTTCAGGCCCAGATGCTGCTTCATGCCAACAAGGCATGTCAACAGATCAAGAACAGTGTGTGTCACCTATAAAATGTCTGCTTCCTTATTTCCTTTTTCCACAACAATCTCCTTTGTGGCCTACTTTAACAAGAAACATACGAGAAAGAGTATATGGTTGAGCCTAGCTGTGTTGACACATTACAAAACCATGAAACTCTTGATATTCATTCATTAAGATACCCAATTGTTTACTTCACAAATATTTATTAAACATCTTTTTTCTGGCCATCCACATAATATATCACTGTTGCAGCTTGGGATTTGTGGATGCAGATGCTGAGACAGAGTTTTCAGTGTAAGATGCTTATTAGTGGTTAACTCCTGTGAGTTTCCAATGGAAAATTGGTACAAACTCCACACAGCATCTCTTCCCACACCTTACAGATTACCAGAGCTTATGATCCAAGTGGACCTGTTCTGCTCTGAATTCTACTTGAAATTAATTGCCTTTCACATCATGCAGTTTATCAGTCAGAGCACTATTGCTCTTTGTAGAATATGCTTCTTTCAGGGCCCAAAGTGGCCCACCAGGCTTTATGCTTCCTTCTTTGGTTAGGAGTTGCAGGAGTGAAACATGTATCTTTACACTTTGGAGAGGATGAACCTACATGCACCTGTCCACTAGATCCTTAACAATTTTATAGATGGGTCCAGCCCCTGAAATGTCCTAGAGTTGATTTTCCATCCTCTGGAATGCATGTGTCTTACAATCTTTCCCAACATCTTAGCCACCCATTGTTCATCCAGTCTGATCAATATATCATTAATATAAGGGATCAAAGTTATATCTGGTTAGTACAGATCACTTCAGATTATGACAGAGGGCAAGAAAGTTAACATAGCCCTGGAATAAAACATTTACTGCATATTTTTACCCACGGCATGTGAATACAAATGGTTTCTCATCCTTATTTAACTGAGAGAAAAAAAAAGACAATCACCTAGTCAGTGATACTATATATTTGAGGTCAGATTGATCTGCTCTTGCAAAGACAATACATCTAGTCCAGGATATGTAATTGGGGGTACTGGGCTTGTTTAAGCTTATAGTAATCTATAATAATCCTCTAGTATCTATATAATTTCAAGAGTGAAGATTGCTGACTTAAATGAAAATATGTCTTGTAGGGTTGGTTTTCTATCAGTAATTTCCTTCAAAATTTTCTTGGCAATTCTTGTTTTAAATCTTTGATAAGAATTTTAGAATCTACTTGTGCACTACCAAAACTTTTATTGTTATTTTAATGAGTTGTACTCAAGTTATAGAATAACTTAGAGAAATCTTACATCTCTATGACATCATATCTAAAACCATAGCATGTATTTTTGTGTAAGTCTTTATTTTTTCTCCCTCAATAGCATTTAAAGTTATTATACAACTTACCCCTTTTTTCTTTTTGTTTCATTTTTCTTGCTTTGCTATTGTAACTAAGATCTTTTTATTTTGCTTTGCTATTATAACTAGGATCTTTTACCTTGTTCTGTTTACATTTTGCTGCTTATTTGTATATATGAAGACTATGGTAAACTGAGAAATTGTAACATACTAAGAAGACAGAATTTAAGAAATGTGCCCAGCTAGTAAGTCTTTAAGGCAAGAATGGAACTTGAGCACACTTGCTCCTAATGCACAAATGGACACTTCTACTTTTTATCTGTGTGAGTTTGAGGTCATCCAAGCATTTTGCACTTCTTACTAATCCATTGTTTGCTTAACTCTCATGAGTTCAACTGGACCAAGAAGCTGGAACATGTTCCAAAAGTATGTAAGTACTTATAGGTGGGAAATTAGTCTTTTTTTTCCCCTTCTGAATCACAGGTCATTCAGAAAAAATAATTACCTTTTTCCTCTTGCTTTTTCTTGAACTTTATATTTGTATTAGAGTTCTTCATGAAATAACAGAAAAAAAGTTATTCTTATTTTTCCATTCATTTCTAAGAAAGTCTATCTCTTAAAGAATATCTCCATTATTCAAATAATTACACATTCTTTGAGACTTCCTTCCTGAAACTGACAAACTGCTGTGTTCAGCTAGGAGATGGGTTATGAAATGAATCCAAAACTCCAGGTAAATTACAACTAAAGATAAAACTAGTAATTTTATTATAAATTCTAATATGTGCCTACTTTAAAAATAAATAGAAGAAAAAATTGTTTGAGTAAAGCATTTTGACTTAATTACATGTCTAAACTAAAACTTTGGAAAGGAGTTGTGAAATTCTTGGTAAAGACAAAGAGAACTAAATATTTATCACTTATTTAAAAGTTTTTGTCTTATAATTGAGCAAGAATTGAAAATCATGATCCCACCTGAACTGAGACGTCACCTATTTCATTTAAATGTTTTGTCAACAGTAAATTGTAAAAAGCCTGCAATTATTATAAAGTAAATATATGAGCTATGGGCCACACTTCCTGAAAAAGTAAATTTCACTTTTGCCAGTACCTGACATAGAAAAAACTTAGAAGTTTTAACATCCCTATATTATTGAAATAGAACATTCAAGCCTCATTGTTGGGAATATTTATGCTTGAGCTAAAGACTGTCTCTATAGATAAATAGATGAGATATCTAAATGTTATTTTATCTTAGGGGAGACACAAATCCAACTTTCATAAAAATGTATTTAACTGATTTCTATGGGATCAACAATATTTAGATAATTCACTTGTGCTAGCAGATAAATACAATAAAATGTTTTAGCCATTTGGATATAGAAATAAATATTGACATATAGTTATATAATCTGACCATATTCTTCACTTACTAAACTGTACTATGTATTTCACTCAAAATGCTGTAGTACCTTGGTCTGTTTTGGTTTTTCCTTACATAATAATATTTGAAAGATTTTCATTAAAAGCAAGAATTGATTTCATCTAGAAATGTGACCAGCCATCCACTTATTTTAGGAAGGTGTAAGAAAGGAAATTGGTTTGATAAGAAAAAATAAATATTTGCATTTTATGTTTTTATGTGAAGATTTACCATGATAAGTATTTATATCATTAGTAATAAGGTGGTAATAGTAGTGGGAGGGAAGAAAAACTTTCAATATATACTCTGGATGATAAAGCCCCAAGATTTTCTTCTCTGAGGGTTAAAGGAAATAAATGAATGGTAACTTCCAAGTTTCTGGCTTCTATAACTGGATAGATGCTACTCCATCTATTGAGAGTTAAAAGACTGTATTAATTCTTAGTGTGAGTGTGGTGGTTTGAAGCTGTATGAATCCCAGAGAAACATGTGCTTAAATCTCATCCATTCCTGTGGGTGTAAAACCATTATAAGTAGGAACTTTTGATGGAGCTACTTCAGTTAAGGTGTGGCCCACATCAATCAGGATGGGGATTAATCCTGTTACTGGAGTCCTTTATAAAAGGAGTAAAATTCAGACAGAGAGAGAAAGCCATGGAAGTAACACGCTGAAACAGAACCCAGAAAAGAAGAGACAAAAGCCATTGCCATGTGCCTTGCCATGTGACAAGCTGAGAACCAAGGGTAAACAGCAGCCAGGGCCAGAAAATCATTCTTGGGGAGAAAGTGTCACTTTGAAAAGGCCCTGATTTGGACATTTTCTTGGCCTAAAAATGTAAGCTAATAAATTCCCATTGTTTAAGCCAACCCATTTCATGGATTTTCTGGAACAGCCTAGGAAACTGAAACAAGCAGGGTGGGCATCAAAAATTTCATTTTGATCATCATGATGGTTAAGTGCATGTGTCAACTTGGTCAGGTTATGATGTCCAGTTATCGGGTCAAGCAAGCACTGTCCTGATTGTTACTGTGAGGATAGTTCATGGATTTAAATTATTAGTAATTTGATTGTATCCATGTTTGATTACATCTACAATCAACTAAGGAGAGTGCCTTCAACAGTAAGAGAGAAGTCTCATCCAATCAACTGAAGATCTTAAAAGGAGAAGTGATTATTTCAGCATTCAGAAGAGAGATTTCCACCTCTACTTCAGCTAGCCAGCTTCTACTCAGAATTCATTGAAAACTTTCATTGGAGTTCCGGCTTGAGGCCAGTCTTACAGAATTCGGACTTGCCCATTCCCACAGTCACTGAGCCAATTCTTAGAAAATTCAAATTGTTTATATATTGATTATATATATGTTGCTGATCGGTTCTGTTTCCCTAGAGAACCTTGGCAAATAAAATTATATTATGTTTAAAATTTCTCTAAGAAATCCGTGGAAAGATGGAAAGAACACAGTTATATATATGAACTTAGATTTGAGAAGAACATATAGTTCTGGAGATAAAAAGTGTGAATCATCAGCAGAAATATGGTAAATAAAATCACAAGAAAGGGTGAGATTAACTTTGGAAATTTCAAAAGTGGAAGAAATGATTCCTGGGATTAAATTGGGAATTGCATCACAGAAAGATTAGAGTTGGAAGCACTTAGAAAAGAGGTTCCTTCCAAATACCCCTTAGCTCACCTCTGATTTCAACCCTTTGTTTTGACAGGCATTTCTGATTCACCTTCACTGCTGGCATCCCACCTCCAGCACATGCTACACGCCGTTTGCATGCCATAGATGATCACCTGGCCCTTATACAAACACAGCCCAGGAATCCCAGCAAGTTAATACACCCAGGGTAACCATCACCCAATGCATGAATGCATCAGCCTCGAGTCTAGACAACCTGGAGCCATCTACACATTTCTCAGAAAGCCAAACAAAAGCATGAAAAAGATGACAGCAACTGTATTTAACAATTATTGAGTGGAGATATACAATTCAGGTATTACTCAAAATTTCATTATTTGTAAATAAAGCATTGTTTTAAAAATATCTTGGGGAGCAAATGTGGCTCAAGGGGTTGCTTCCTTCCCATATGGGAGGTCCTGGGTTCGGTTCCTGGTGCCTCCTAAAAAATAAAATAAAATAAAATAAAATAAAATAAACAGAACAAACAGCAAGCAAAACAAACGGAAAAACCAACTAAGGGGAGCCAATGTGATTCAGTGGTTGAATGCTTGCTTTCCACATATGAGGCCCCGGATTCAATCCCTGGCCCCCAGTACCTAAAAAAAATATATAAAAATCTTTTATTATTTACATCCTATATTATTTTAAAATTACAAAGAGAGCAATGATAAGTAATTTATGCTGTTAAATATACAAACTGAAATTAGGTATTTGCTTTTGGATTATCTGCTATTTTTCCATCTGACAATACATGAAGAGCTATCATACCTCTTTATAGCCTCACAAATCACAGTTGATTTTCCCATGCGTTGGTTCTTACTTTCACCTATTGGAAAATACGTCCTACAAGTTTGTTTGTTTGTTTTTTTAAGGACCTAAGATTAATCACTTTCTCAAGATATGGTGGGATTTCAAGTTAAGTGATATGTTTTTTGTGATACTTTGTCACTGCTCTGTTTGCTATCATAATCTTCACATTTATAATAAGAACTATTCACAAGAGTAGTGTATTTTCTCATTTTTTCAACTTCTTTTTCTGTAATTTTTTTAATATAGTTTCCCTATTTTTCTTTTTCTCTTTTCTTTATTAAGCACAAATAGATCTTATTGAAATTATTTTTTCCACTTACATTTTATTCTGGTTTCTACTCTTGCCCCTCTGCTCTTTTATTTTATAATACCTCTTCGGTGAATACCTCTTCATTTCTTAATGCAAAAATATTCATCATAAAAAGGTGAAGATATCTAATTACTTCATTATGTCTTCTATTTTTGTCATACATATGAAATAATATAAATAACTTATAAATGCTTTTATTTTACTTCTTCTTTGTATTTAATTATGATATTATGTTGATTGTTTTTAAAATGATGTGTATAGGTAGTTAAATTATCTATATATTTCATTATAATTTAGTAAAGAGACTGAGAAAAACATTTGCTATTAATTGGAACAAGGGTTCTTTTAAGATTGAAAATTTTGAGGCTTGAATGTAGTGATAGAACTCAGTATAGTTGTAAAATTAATTTATAATGCAATGTGACTTTATTGAATTTTAAAAAGAATGAATTCTACACATTTGTCAAATTCAATTATAAATGAAAAATAATTTATTTTTTCATTTATAATGAATGGGACTGACTGCATGGGAATATGCTGTGAGAAGAAGACATTAAGGTAAGACATATTAAAATGCTTTTTATTACGCATGTTTAAATATGTATGAGACAATAGATACTATATATCTTGGTTATTATGCATAATAAAAAAATGCAGATATCATCATACCTTAGAATCTTACCCAATATCATTTTATCTTTCTCTGTGCTCCTCTTGAATCCCATCTTCTTCCCTCAATCTCAGAATTAAACACTAATACTAATCAGTTTATCTGCCTTTACAAAAAATATTTCTATGTACATGTGTTCTTAGAATGTAAATCTCTATTAGTATTTGATAATGTTGATATATGAGTGTGGTTTTCATAAGGACATGGTAAAAGAGTAATAACGTAATGCATGGTGCCTTAAATTGCATTTTAGTATTTCTTGTTTATAAGCTTTGCAAAAGTGCTACCATACTGTATGTCATTTTCTGAAACTTGCTTTTATGATTTAGCTTTATTTATCTGATCTTCATCATTTTTTAGGTACAATTCTAATTCATTCTTTTTTACGCACACATATGGTTTGTTGTGTGAATAAATTGCAATGTATTTATCTATGCTCCTACAAGTATGTTTTGGAGTTGTTTCCATTTTTGTTACTTTATTATTATTTATTCAAATATATGTATTGAGTAGCTAGTTGTGTGCTAAGTTTTCTACTAGGTTCACAATAAAAAAAGTATTTAAGCATCTCTGCCCTCATGTAGCTTACATTCTAACAAAGAAATGGTCATGAACAACACTCTCTAAGAATATTATGTTACATGCCTCTTGTAATATCTATGCACAAAAATCATCCATTCTTAATATGGGTTCAAAGATCTCTAAGGATTCATGGGTAGACTTCATGAATTTGTATGCTTTTATTTATATTTATTTCTTACTCGACAGGCTATAATTACTACAGTGTTGTTACAATCTGCTCTAAGGGACAGTTAATTCCTTTCTTAAGAAATCATCACACATTTGCTCTATAGTTCATATCATATAAAAATGTGATATAAGATCTTCAAAAGCAATCACTCTGTTTTATTCATTTTTGTATTTTCTGTTTATAATAAAACTCCTAGTTATTGATGAAATACAACAATTCTTTCCCTTTTATTCATTACTCAGTCGTAGGTTTTGAAAGAAGGATGAGGTCTTAAAGATTAACTGTTTCAAGCTCCTCATTTAATAAATGTAGAAATTGTGTCTCACTATGTATATTTTGATGATTATGATTAAGATTTAGCTTTGGAGTCTAAGGAGCTAGGTTAGAACAATGATTAAGCCACTTATTAAATGTGTTCTTGGACTGCTAATATCTGTTTGTATTAGTTTCTTCATTTATAAAGTTTGGATATTTTTATATCACTCAAATTCATGATAAAAGAATAAATGAAATAACATATTTAAAGAACTAATCACAGTGCCTAGGATAATATAAGTACTAAATAAGTAATAGTATTGCAATTATTATTACATCATATATAATAATTGGTTTAAAATACATATGGTTATTTCAGTTTATTAGAGGACAATTCATAATTAATAATTGAAGATTCTGAAGCAACACCATTTTACTCTGTGGTGGTTTATGGATATATTATATAATATTTAACCTCTCTTTTAAAAAATAGAGTGTTTGGATCATTTGGCCCAGGCAAGCATAGATATGTGAAGGAAAAAAAAAAAAGAAGATTCAGAAAGTAAAGGTATTCTGCCAAAGTAAAATATTTTAAAGTTAATTATTTTGGATAAAACAAATGATATAAAACTGAGGATAGTGAAAATATATTCATTTATTTTGAGATCAAGATAAGAAGGGATAAATGTAAATTCAACATAAATAATTAGGTAAATTTGATAATATTTTACTAGACATATTCTAAAAGTACAATTTTTTGTTTTCATTTAATATATAGTAGTTAATATTTTTCAATAGTATTTCATATTTGACACAGACATAGAAAGAATTCTCAAAAGTCCAGTAAGTACATGAAAGAGTAACCTAGCACGCAATTATTTTGCCCTTTATATATAGAAGTTACAACCAAAAAGTGTTTCATTGCTCTTGTCATTTAATGTTTCAATAAAATGAATTCAATAGGGTAATTCATTTAGAAGCAAATTAATAGGAAACAAATGGAACTCTAAACAAGTTAAGGTTTCCTCACACTCCAATTGTCTTAAGTTTTAAAATTAAATAAAAAGAAACTTATTACATAAAAATTAAAATTCACATTGATAGTGAACTATAAAATTTATTTAAAACTATTCAGAATTTATATTATATCACTGTGTTTCAATTTTACTCTGAAATATTCATTTGAGAATATGCAGTAAATTATAAATCCAACCTCCCATCAATTGATCTTGTTTAAACGTTTAGATTATCCAAGCTCATTGATTTTAACCCAATTCCTTCCAATTTACTAAATAGCCAGTTTAGACAATTGCATGTTTAGTTAAATGTTATACATAAATTAGACATTTTGAAGTAGAAATTAACCATGCAAATAATAAACACATAAACTTGTTGGGGGAGGAAATACTTAACTGTGAATATTTGTTTATTTTTATAGCGTTGTTCTTGGGGTCACTCTTCGTGGAATTTTAGATCCTGATTTCAGTTAAATCAAGAATTTATATATTTACCCACTTAAATCTACATTAAACTCCCTGAATGTTAATATTTACACCCTAGTCTACCCACAACACACACCAGAATATGCAGACATCAATAAATTTTACTTGAATATAAAGAAAATAGGAGGTAAGAAAAGAAACAGTAATCTTTTACTAAAGGTGATCCTTTTGCTATTTCTAATGTCAGAGTTAAATTCAGGTAGCTTATGTCCTCCCCTGATATGATACTCATGCTGTTAAGTTAGGGGAAAAAAAATCTATTGAATTGTAGCAAGAAAACAACTTGGGCAAACTTCACTAGTAAAATGTACTTTCATTTCACTGATTATATACTTAGCTTTGTGTGAGTGCACATACAGGAAAGCATGATGACTAATTATATAAGCAAAAGCAAATCAGAAAATATGAATGTAGATCTCAATTTGACCTTCATTTATAGACTCAAATTTTATAACTACCCTTTCAGCACTACTGTCTTATCTGTTAGAAATTTCATTGACCAATGTTTATATAAACCATGCATGCTCTTAAGCTATAATTCCCATATTAATTATAAAAATTAAAAACTGAATAAACTATGTGATGGTTAGGCTAATTTGTCAACTCGACCTGGTAATTGTACCCAGTTTTTGGTCAAGCAAGCACTGAGCTAATTGTAATACAAGGACATTTATGGGCTTTAGTCGTCAGTGAGTTTACTGCATAGATGGCTGATTATGTCTACAATCAACCTGGGACATTGCTGTCAGCAATGAGTGATGTTTTATCTAATCAGTTGAATGCCTTAAAAGGGCAAGTGATTTCAGCATTCAGAGAGAATTTCCCAGCTCGTCTTTGGACAGCCAACTTCTCCTGGAAACTTACCAAGGACCTTCATTGTACTTTCATTGGAGCCCCTGGTTTGCAGCCTGCCTGCAGAATCTGGACTTGTGCATCCTCACAGTCATGTGAGGGAATATTACAAATTTCATACTATTGACAGATATCTCCTGTTGATTCTGTTTCCCAAAAGAACCCTGACTAATAATACAAACTCTAATATATTTTATACTGAAACAAAAATACATATATACAGTGCTCGCTTGAGCAGCACATATACTAAAATTGGAGCAATACAGAGAAGATTAGCATGGCCCCTGTGAAGCATTCGATATTTTTATTGTTCTTACTGAAATACAGCATGGAATTAAAATTAAACTTAAATAAAACAAACCTAAATTAAAAATGCCAAAAAAATACATATATACAAAGAATGTATTTGTATACAAATTAAACACAAAATACAAAGATTAAAAGTCTTTGGGACAAGTTAATTAAGCCTCATGTTGTATAGTTTTGTTCAGCTTGTGTGTGTGTGCAGGCTTGTGTGTGTGTGTTTGTGTATGTCATAAACTCAATCTAGCTCAAGCAAAAAACAATAACAAAAAAAAAGAAAGACAACATGAGAAGGATACTAGAAGGAGCATTGACATATTTCTAAAAGCAATGATTTCACAGTAGATTCTAGAAATATTTGATTCCATATTCATTTTAATATGTGTGGAGCTGTACAAGGCTGTTCAAATTCAACTGGGTTAGGGTGAAAAAAAGATGGTAATCATTTCTTAGCTTATATCCCAATTTTTTCCTTTCCTGTGAGAGTCTGAGAATATTATATATCTTCTTCAAATCTCACATTTCTCATCTGTACAGAACTTTTAATAATATATGCCTCACTGTGCAAAAGTAAGAGAAACTAGAATAATCTCTGAAAAATCATTTAATAAATTTAAGTATTTATTTCCACGGTAGGACATTCTTATATCTAAATAATTATTAGTTACTTTTATTCATTGGCCAGTAAATTATTTAATGCTACTCTGATTTCAAAGACAAGGCAGAAACAATTATTTCAGGTATGATGAAGACCACGAAGTATCAAGTCTATATTACCTTCCTTCAAGTGTAATTGGAATTTTTGCTATT
>JAQZBX010005024.1:8517-57925 GCA_029593785.1 Cabassous unicinctus | reverse complement strand
TGTGATGCTCTTCATATGTCCTTGGTTAAATAAACGGTGGCACATCCATACCATGAAATACTATTCATCAGTAAAAAGAAATGAACTGTTGATACGCACAAGAATTTGTATGAATCTCCAGGGAATTAGGCTGAGTTGAAAAAAGTCAATCTTAAAAAGTCACATAGTATATGATTTTATATATATAACATTCTTGAAATTAAAAAATTATAGAGAAGGAGAATAAATTAGTGGTTTCCAGAGGTTAGGGACTGTAGGGAGAAGGGAATGGGTGTTTCTATAAATAGGACGCATGAGTGGGATATTAGGGTGATGGAATAGTTCTGTATCTTGATGTTTTGATGGTTATATGAACATATACATGTGATAAAATTACATAAAGCTATACATACACACGTTGTACCAATGTCAACTTCCTGGTTTAATATCAAATTACAGTGCATAAGATGTAACCATAGGGGGAAACTTCATGAAGAAACCATGCAACTTCACTGTACTCTTTGCAATTTCCCCTGATTCTAAAATATTTTTAAAAAGTGGTGACTGTGACCTGACAGTCGTAACTGGAGGAGCTTTGCTTAGTCATGTTCTCTAATGATTTAACATAACCCTCTGGGGCATTTGGTTGAAATTTGAGTGAATTGCCGCTAGATGACACCATAGATTACATAACCAATGATCAGAATATTCCCTCAGGGTTTGAAATTTATTTAAGTCTCTCTTCTTTTCAAAAACATAATTTTTAAAAATACTAAATATGAGACAATAGTCAGAAAAAAATTTTACTCACTGCTGACCTTAGGAATATTAAGTGCTCTCATCCTCACATTAATTATATCTTAAAAACGTATAGGTTTTTTGTTGTTTAAAAATATTTGGTCCCATTAAAAAGAACTTTTTTGGGGGGGGATCGTCTAAGCACTTTCTTGGAGGTGGTTATATTTCTTTGTGGCATGATTGAAGATGGAGGGGAGGGGCGATTGAAGTTAAAAGACCTCTGAGGTCCCTGATTAAGTACCAAACTAGTTACAAACCTATTTTAGATCAAAAGGTATCTGCAGGGCCTTTCCTATTTGCTCAAATTGTCTAGGAGTGCTTTCAGGCCCAGTAACCCTACAATAGCCTTTTACTGAATATTCATCTATTCTCCCAGTCTGAGAATGTAAGAGAGGTCATGGTGAGAAGCTATGTACCCTAAAAAAACATGTTCTTAAACTTAATCCATTCATGTGGATGTGAGCCCTTATAAATAGGACCTTGTGATGAGGTTACTTTTGTTACAATATGGCCCAACTGAATCAGGACGGGCCTTAATGCTATTACTGAAGGCCTTATAGGTAAGGTCATGGAGAGAGAGAAAGCTGGAGGGAGCAGCCAGAAGCTGAAAGTCAACGTAAATTGGAAGAGAAAGGAGAAGCCAGAAGAGGCTGCCATGTGCAAATGCATGTGACAGAAAAGTCAAGGACCAAGTATCCCAGGCAGCCAGTCCCAAAACACCACAGTCTTCTGGGAGAAAGCATCACCTTGATGACACCTTTATTTTGGACTTCTCCTATCTTCAAAAACTGTGAGCCAATAAATCCCTATTGTTTAAGCCAACCCACTGCATGGTATTTGTTTTGGCAGCTAGGGAATTAAAACAGTTTTTGTTACGGGAAAGCGGGTGCTGCTATTGCAAACACCTGTGGAATCAGCCTTGGAATTGGATAATGGGGAGAGACTAGAAGAATTTTGAGGTGCTTGATAGAAAAAACCTAGATTTCTTTGAAGAGACTGTTGGTAGAAATACGGACGCTAAAAAGTACTTCTGACGAGGCCTGAGAAGGAAATTATGTATGTGTTATTGGAAACTGGAGAAAAGGTGATTCTTGGTTCAAAGTTGCAGAGAACTTGGCAAAATTGGGTTCTGATGTCAGATAGAAGCCACAACTTGAAAGTGATGAACTTGGTTTTTTAGCTGAACAGATTTCCAAGCTAAATGTGAAAGGTGCAGCCTGGTTTCTCCTTGAAGCATATACTGAAATGAGAAAGGAAAGGGAGAAGTTGAGAAATGTCCTCTCAAGCACAAAGAAAACAGAAATTGTTGGTTTGGAAAGTTCTGACCCTCTCCAGATAGTGCACTCTGACACTAGGATGAGAAGTGGCTCTACCAGGGATGTCCCTGAGCTTCCAGAAAGTGAGTCCCCAGAGAATAGGGCTCCATATGAGGGTTTAACTGAACATGGATCCAGCCAGCCATTTCAGGGAAAGTTGGGATTGGAGGTGCAATTATCCAGGAACGATCTGTGGAAAGTCCTTCTGTCTCTTAGATTGGACCCCTGTGAACTGCACACAAAACTGACAAGGTTTTGCAAAATTTGTATGAATGGACTGGACTGAAAGGGACAGAGAAAGGATGATTTGAAGGAAGAATGACTGAAAGAGCAGACCCATGAAAGCTGAAGTCTGGAATGAAGAGATCCCTGCAGGCCAGTAGAGCAGGCCCACACATGTATGTAGAAAGGGCATGTTCACACCTGCATTTGGAGGAGACAATCTACCTCAGCACCTGGAGAGTGTGGGGTTTGTGCCCCATTGCTCAAGAAGAGTGCTGCTACCCCAATGCTTGAAGACAGAGGGGTCTGTTTCCTGGCATTTGCAGAGGACCTGGCTCTCACTCCAATGTTTGGAGAGGGTGGGGCCTTCATCCCAGTTTTGGGGGAGAGCATGGCCACTGTGCAAGGACAAAACATCAAACTATACATGACTCTCAGACTCTGAAATCTATTGCAGTTTGCCCTGCTGGGTTTTGGAATTGTTTGTCTCCCATGACCCCTGTTTTCCTTCCAATTTTCCCTTCTGCAATGGGACTATCTCTCCTAAGTCTGTCCCCCCATTGAATATTTGAAGCAGATAACTTGTTTTCTAGGTTTTACAGGTCCACAGAAAGAGGGGAATCTTGCCCCAGGATGGACCACACCCACAACCAATTTTGGTGAGACTGTACTTAGCATTGTTACTGAAATGACTTAAAGCTTGTGGGATGTTGCAATGGAATGAATGTATTTTGCATGTGGAAAGGACATGTCTTTTTGGGGTTCAGAAGATGGGATTTGGTGGCTTGGAACTATGTCCCCCGGAAGAATATGTTCTTAAAATTAATTCCTGTGCGTGTGAAGCCTTGTAAATAGGATATTTTGGTAAGGTTTCCTCAGTTAAGATGTGGCCCAGCTGAATCAGGATGCGTTTTAATCCTCTTACTGAGGATCTTATAGGGAAGGCCACACACAGAAAGAGAAAGTGACAGGGAACAGCCAGAAGCTGAAAGTCAACAGAACTGAGAAGATAGGGGAGGCCACATGTACATTGGCATGTGACAGAATGTCAAGGATTACTGGCAGACAGCTCCAGAATGCCACAGTCTTCTGAAAGAAAGCATCCCTTTGATGATGTCTTGATTTTCGACTTCACCTAGCCTCAAAACTGTGAGCCAATAAATTCCTTTAGTTTAAGTCAACACATCGCATCATAATTATTTTGGCAGCTAAGAAACTAAAACAGTTCTCAATTCTTTCCCTGGACAATTTTACCCTAACACAAAAACCAAAGGCATTACAAGAAAAACAAAACTACAGGCCAATATTTCTTAGAATCATAGATGCAAAATTCCTCAACAAAATACTAGCAAACTAAATACAGGGAAGTGTATGTGGCTCAAGTGATTGGGCTCCCATCTACCATATAGGAGGTCCAGGGTTAAATTCCTGGGGCTTCCTGGTGAAGGAAAGCTGGCCTGAGCAGAGAGCTGGCCTGCACAGGAGTGCTGGTCCACGTGGAGCACTGGCCCATGTGGAGAGCTGGTACATCAAGATGACACAACAAAAAGAGACACAGAGGAGAGACAATAAGAGATACAGCAGACCAGAGAGCTGAGGTGGCCCAAGAGATTGAGCACCTCTCTCCCACTCTGGACTCTCCCAGGATTGGTTCCTGGTGCCACATGTAGAAAAGACAAGCAGACACAGAAGAACACACAGCGAATGGACACAGAGAGCAGACAGTGAGTGCAAAACAAGGGGAGTGGGGGGGTGGGGAGGAGTAAATAAATAAATAAATCTTTTTTAAAAAACAAAACTAAATACAACAGTATATAAAAATAATTAAGGGAAGCAGATGTGGCTCAAGCGATTGAGCTCCTGCCAACCACATGGGAGGTCCATGGTTCAGTTCCCAGTGCCTCCTAAAGAAGACAGCGAGCTGGTGTGATGGGCAGTCATGGCAAGCTGACACAACAAGATGATGCAACAAGAGACACAAGAGGAAAACATAAGGAGAGACACAACAAAAGCAGGGAATGGAGGTGGCTTAAGCGATGAGGTGCCTCCCTCCCACATTGGAGGTCCTGGGTTCAGTTCCTGGTGCCTGCTAAAGAAACAAAGAAGATGAACAGACACACAGCAAGCATAAACAATGAGGGGGTGGGGAAAAATAAATAAATAAAATAAATCTATAAAAAAAAATAATAAATAATAATAATTAAACACAATGACCAAGTAGGATTTATCCCAATAATGCAAGGTTGATTTAAGATTTGAAAATCAGTTCATGTAATATACCATATTAAATAAAAGACAAAAACCACATATCAATTCAATGGCCACATAAAAAGCATTTGACAAAATCCAACACCCTTTTTTGGGAAAAAAAAATCTCAACAAAGTAGGAAACTTCCTCAACCTGATGAAGTTAGCATAGAAAAACCTGTAGCTAACAACACACTTAAAAGTGAAAACTGAATTATTTCCCCTGAGATAAGAAACAAGACAAGGATGTCCATTCTCACCACTTCTATTCAATATTGTACTGGAGGATCTAGTCAGGGCAATAAGTCAATAAAAAGAAATAAACGTTAACTAGATTGGAAAGGAATAAATATAACTATCTCTATTAGCAGATGGCATGATGTTATATATAGAAAATACTAAAAAGTCCACACAAAAAATCTATTAGAACTAATACAAGAGTAGAACAAATTTTCAAGATTCAAATCAATTTACAAAAATCAGCTGTATTAGCTTCAGAAGACTGACCATAGCCCTTCAGCTTCGCTTTAAGAATAAGGGTGTAAACTCTCTGAGGGGGGAGTTAAGGCAGGTTAGTATAAGGAAAGAGGGAAGACAGTTGGGGCCTAGCAGGGAACATGGCCATGAGACCACACCTGGAAACCTCCTGCTACTAAAAACAAAGCCAGAAAGACCCCCATCTAGACCCTGGCCACAGGGTCCCATTTGGAACTCTTTCCAGTCAAGGGGAAGCCCCAGATAATTCCGAACAACATACCTCCCCATTAGCCCCCTGAGAGCTAACAGGTGGGGCAACCAATCAGAACAGCAAATAGCTGGGGCCCCTCCCCAACATTAGGAAAGGGGAGGAGGAAAGTCTTTAAAAAGGCCTAACCTCTAGAGTGGACTTACTGGTATTCTGTTATAGACATATTGTGATTCAAGCAATGAAGAAATTACAACATTAATGTGGAGCCAGTGGCCACTGGACGCTTAATCGGGACTTGGGAATTATCCTGAGTGACACTGCAACAACAGATCTAGGCCATTTTATATCATCATATAACATGCAGAACTGTGTGGGAGAGAGTGTGGTCTACAATGTGAGCTATGGTCCATGCTTAATGGCAAAGCCCCAGGATGTGTATATCCATTGCAGGTGATGTGCCACACTAATGAAGGATGTTTATGCAGGAGGTTGTGGGAGGTGTGGGAGGTGGGGCATATGGGAATTCCTATAATTTTTGTGTAACATTTATGTAATCTAAGTATCTTTTAAAAATAAAAATATTATGATTAAATAAATAAAAAATAAATAAAATGAAAAGGACTAACTTGGGGCCCCACGTGTGTGACTCACCCTGTAACATACCTGTAATCCAAATCTTGGATTCTTTACTTATCTCTTTTCTTGTTTCTTAATAAACTCTTTACTCCTTTGCCTACCCTTAAAAAAATCAATTGTATTTCTATGCATTACCAGTAAACAATCAGAAACACTAACAAATAATTCCATTTATAATAGCATTGAAAAGAAAATATTTAGGAATACATTTTTTAAAATACAATACTTGTCCACTGAATACTTCAAAACAACTTTGAAAGAAATTAAAGAAGACCTAAATAAATGGAAAGATAGTCCATGTTCATGGATTGGAAAACTTAATATTGTTAAGTAGGCAACACTCACCAACTTGATATGAAGATTCAATGCAATCCTTATCAAAATACCAACTCCCTCTTTTGCAGAAATTGACACGTTGACCCTAAAATTTATATGAAAATCCAAGGGACCTAGTTGTCAAAACAATCTTGAAAGAGAACAAAGTTGGAGGACTCACACTTCCTGATTTCAAAACTTGCTACAGAGCTACATTAATCAGGATTGTGTGTTGCTCGCATAAGCATAGGCATATAGATAAATGGGATAGAACTGAAAACATACATATTTACATTTATGGTCAATTGATTTTTGACAAGGCATCCAGATAATTCAATGGGAAAAGAATAATCTTTTCAATAATAGGTGTTAATCCACCTACAAAAGAATGAAGTTGGACCCCTACCTTATACCATATACAAAAATTAACTCAAAATGGACCATAGACCTAAATGTATGAAGTAAAACTATAAAACTTTTAGAAGGAAAGATAGGAGTACATCTCTATGATCTTGGATCAGGCAGTATTTTCTTAGATATGACACTAAAAGCAGAAGTTACTTTAAAAAATAGATAAAATGGCCTTCATCAAAATTAAAAACTTTTCTGCTTCAAAGGATACCACAAAGAAAGTAAACTAACAACCCACAGAATGGGAGAAATTATTTGTAAAACATATCTGATAGGGACTTGTATCCAGAAAATATTTTTAAAAAACTATTATAACTCAAAAAAAAAAAACACCTCAATTTTAAAAATAGGCAAAGGATTTGAATACATATTTCTCTAAAGAAGATACACAAATGGCTAATAAATATATTAAAAGATGTTCAACATCATTAGTCATAGGAGAAATAAAAATCAAGACCATAATGAGATACCACTTCACACCCATCAGGATAGCTATAATCAGAAAAATTTGGCAATAACAAGCATTGGGAAAGATGAGGAGAAATTGGAACCATCATACATATCTGGTGGAACTGTAAAATGATGCTGTCAGTTTGGAAAAACGTTTGACAGTTCCTAAAAAAAGTTGAACCTAGATTTATCATATAATCCAGAAATTTTACTGCTAGATATATACCCCAAATAATTGAAAACATATGTCCATAAAAAAAACTTGTATGCAGGTGTTCATAGCAGCATTATTCATAATAACCCCAAAGTGGAATCAATGCAAATATCCACTGAGGAATGGATAAACAGAATGTTGTATATCCATACAATGGAATATTATTCAGCTATAAAAAGGAACAAAGTATTGATACATGCTACAACATGAATGAACCTTGAAAACATTATGCTAAATGAAAGAAGCCAGACATGAGAGGTCACATAGTGTTTGATCCCATTTACATGAACTGTCTAGAATGGGCATATCCATAGAGACAGAAAGTGGTTGCCAGGGGCTGGAGAGAAAAATGGGAGTGACTAATAATGGGTATAGAGTATCTTTTTGGAGTGTGTTCTAAAATTAGAAAGTAGTGATGGT
The DNA here is from genome assembly GCA_029593785.1 of Cabassous unicinctus. Taxonomy (NCBI): domain Eukaryota; kingdom Metazoa; phylum Chordata; class Mammalia; order Cingulata; family Chlamyphoridae; genus Cabassous; species Cabassous unicinctus. Next base: position 50,229 of record JAQZBX010005024.1, on the reverse strand, counting down.
TGCACAACTCTGTGAGCATATTAAAAACCACTGAATTTTACCCTTTAAAGGGTGAATTTTATGGGGTGAATTATATCTCAATAAAGCTGTTCTAAGAAATGAAATAAAAATATGACTTGAACTCATTTGATAGCAAACTTTAATGGCTATAAAACTGTTGTCTATTTATGCCGCTTAGTGTGACTATTCATATCTTTTCCTGCAAAAATATCAATGTATTTCTTTATGAGGTGCTGTCCTGCACCCTGCTGGAGGTATTACATATTACAAAATATTTACATTGACTGACTATTCTAAAGTACTAGAAATTCTGAATTCTGAAATGCATCTGGCCCCAGCGGGTTTGTATAATGGATATGAACCTGAATTATTATTGATAATTATTGGCATAATAATAAAAACTGAGATTCAGTATTAGTTCCCCACTTGCACACCAAGACCAGGGAGAACAGCTCATGTTCAATAAAATGCAGGTGTGGGGTTACCTGGCCTGAAAGCATTCCTAGATATAATAGCAAATGGAGAAGACCCCTGCAGGTACCTTTTGACCTAAGGTTGATTTTAGACTAAGTTTGGTACTTAACTGACAGGATTCACAGCCCCCAGAATTCTTTAGTGATATTCCAATATCCTGCATAGTCAATCATGGCTACAAAGAAACTGAGCCACCTCCAAGGAAGTGCTTAGAAGCACTTTTTTCTTCCTAAAGTCATTTTTTAGTGGGACCAAACATTAAACACAAAAACAAAGAACAAACCCAAACAAGAAATACCACTATACATGTACTTTCTGATCAAAAATCCCCACCATAATTTGTAAGATTATGAAGGTTTCCCTTGATGAATTACCAACAGACTGAAACCTTAAACAATGGAATACCTTAAGTCAATGTTCCTTTCCTGTTAGAAACACATTGTCATATTAAGCAAATCGGTGCTATAATAGAACAGTCTGTGGATCCTCTGGAGAACCTCATAATTCAGTCTGTACTTTTAAAAATATCTGACTGAGGTTTAACAACAACAACAAATTGCCATGAGCTGGGATCTAATTCTGTAGATTACCTCCTACTGGGGATTGGCAGATATAAAAGGACCCTGAAAATATATTTAAACCCAAATGGGTCAGGTAATATATGCCTAGACAAATGGTCCTCAAAATGTGGTTTCTGAAGCAGTACCTTCAGAATCACCTGGGAACTTGTTAAAAATATAAATTTTGGAGCTCCACCCCAGACCTACTGAATCAAACTTTCAAGAGTGGAGGTGGGGCAGCAATCTGCTTTAAGAAACTTTCCACGTGATACTGATGTGTGCTAAAGTTTGAGAAATATGCATATGCAATTGTCCCGACATATTCCAAGATACATTTGGAAATTGCTTTATATAATGTGGTGGTTTGGAGCTGTGTGTGCCTCCCAGAAACATGTTCTTAAGCTTAATCCATTTTGTGGGTGGGAACCCATTGTAAGTAGGACCTTTTTACAAGTTACTTCAGTTAAGGTGTGGCCCAACTTAATCAGGTTGGTTCTTAATCCTATTACTGGAGTCCTTTATAAGCAAAATGAAATTTAGACAGAGAGAAAGCCACAGGAAGCAAGAAGCTGAACATCAAAGGAACCTAAGAAGGGAGAAGGGAGAGGCCAAGAAACGCCACCATGTGCATTGCCATATGACAGAAGAGCCCAGGAACAAGGATCACCTGGAGTGGTCCTTGGATCAGCCCCAGAACGCCAGTCGGGAAGAAAGTATCACCTTGATGACACCTTGATTTCAACCTTTTCAACCATCAATAAAGTCCTATTGGTTAACCCAACACATTGTATGGCATTTGCTTGAGTAGCTGAGGAAACTAAAACATATAATATTCTCCTTTCAGAGAGTCATGCTGCACCTTAGCTGCATAGTATAGTCTCCAAGTAGGCCTGCAGTAAAAGAAAACTGGCCGAAGCATAGGAATTCAGAAGAACTAAAACAAGGGACTACTGTATCCCAGGGGCGGTTAGTTGATTTCCTGGAGATATAACAGCAGAGTACAGAGACCAAGTCTGTTTTCCCTTTAAGTGCAGCTTTAAAACATAAAAATAATTTTTAGTGATCATTTATGTGTTCTCTTTTTGCCTTGCTAGACAGCTATTAGTTTTTATGTAGGGCACATCTGCCTACCTGTAATGGGGTATGATAAACTCGCCTGGTCCCCAGAGGGACCCCAGATGGCTTGGCAGCCTCTCTCTGTGGGAGGGCTTGAGTTTAGACTGCTGTTTTCCATAAAAGAAAAGCAGGTATATGAGTTTAATCAGAGACAAGTTGCAAAGCCTCAGAAGCTGGCACAGATGGGGTTCATTAGCAATACTCTAAAAGAGCTGAAGGAAGCCAAGAGTGGAACATTCTCTCACTTGTTCTCTCTCATTCTTTGTATGATACTCTCTTTTGGTTGTACATTAAATTCACCCTTTGCCCTTTAAACAACTGGTTAAAATTAAGAAAACAATTTAAAATGGAAGATGCTGTTAGTTATCCTGCTGCTTTTTAAAATTTATTCCTTCACAGTCAGGCTTGAAACCTCAGAATTTCAAACTGACCTTGGAGAAGTCAGCAATCTTGTTTTCATTGTCGTCATCGTAATTGCACTCTATTAAGAAAATAATTCTTATTTCCAGACTCAGCAAATGTATAGATTTTCAAATTATACATTTTTTGCACTAACCCTATTCTTAGCTCCATTATATATTCCTACTTAGTTTTTCCTTTCCACCTACTTTTCTCTTATTTCTAATTTATATTATGCTTTTTTGTGTCTTTTAGCGTACTGCCTTAAATTTTTTAGTAATGATCTATAAAGAAAATTTAATTTATATTCTCTCTTCCTTATTACATATAATTAATAACCAAGATCTGTTGTGTTTTTTCCTTTAACATCTCTCACAACATAGAAAATATATTTAGTGCAATCACTATGTCAATCCTGTGGCAGGTACCATGGTTATACAAAATTACAATATCACTATTATCTTCAAAATACTAATAAAATTGTTAGGCAGAGAAATGATGCAAATATGGAAAGTTCAACTAACAGTCCACAACAATGGTGAAGTGAGAAAAGGATTATGATAAACAACTTTATCAAAATGACTTGCAACTGAATTTCATAGGAAAAGTTAGAAATCTGCTTACATTTTGCCTCTTCTCTGTTTAAGATATAGATTGGAAGTAAAAAGGAAGGTTGAAGGATGCCTACTTTAAATATTAATATTTTAGAGGCTCAAAATCAGTACCATTCAGATAAAGGCTAAATATTTCTAATATATAAAGAGCTCTAATAATCAAGAAGAAAAAGATAAAAAACCTGATAGAAAACTTTATAAAAAAGAAATTTATAAACAAGTCACAAAAAAAGATATAATAATGGTCCTTAAACATAAGGTTGGTATTCAACCTCACTTATAACTGGAGAAGGACAAATTAAAACTACACTAAGATACTGTTTAGTCAGCCAAAAGGGTGCTGATGCAAAGTACCAAAACTCTGCTGGTTTTTATAAAGGGTATTTATTTGGGGTAGAAGCTTACAGCTACCAGGCCATAAAGCCTAAGTTACTTCTCTCACCAAAGCCTATTGTCACATGTTGGAGCAAGATGGCTGCCAACACCTGCAAGGGTTCAGGCTTCCTGGGTTCCTCTCTTCCTGGGGCTCATTTCTCTCTGGGCTCAGCTGCTCTGCTCTCTGCTATGTTTACTTCCTGGGCTCAAAACTCTCACCTCCCATCTCTGTGGTGCGGTTTCTCTGTGAGTCCCCACCCACTAAGGGGTACTCAACATCCTACTGATGTGTCCCAATCAAAGCCTTAATCATTATTTAATGAAGTAAAAGTGAAACCTCTGAATCCAATATAATCTAATATGCCCAGAGGAGCAGACCAGTTTACAAACATAATCCAATATCTATATTTGGAATTCATAAACAATATCAAACTGCTACAGATACCATTCTTCTTCTACCTATTAGAAAAAAATTAAAAAGTATGACAATGCACTCTGCTAGTGGATGGGGGAAACAGGCACTCTCATATATTGCTGGTTGGAATACAAATTGGTCCAGATCTTTTTTTTCCCCCACTTTTTTTATTTTTTTAAAAGATACTTCGATTATATAAATGTTACCAAGACTATATAGAGAATTCCCATATGCCCCGCTCCCCACACCTCCCACATTTTCCCACATTAGCAACATCTTTCATCAATGTGGTACATTCATTGCAATTGATGAACACATTTTGGAGCATTGCCACTAAGCATGGATTATAGTTTACATTGTAGTTTACACTCTCTCCCATTCGACTCTGTAGGTTATGGCCAGATATATAATGGCCTGTATCTGTAGTTGTAATGTCATTCAGATGAGTCCCTGAAAATGCCCCCCATTACACCTCTTTTTCCCTCTCCCTAACCCCAGAACATCCATGGGCCATTGCCTCCACAACAATGGTGTTTCTTCCATTGCTAGAATCACAAGTAGTCAATAGTAGGATACTAGTAAGTTTATTTTAGTCCATAGTTCGTTTCCCAATCCTGAGGACTCTGGGATGGTGATGCCTACTCCACCATTAATTGAGGGGGGCTTCGATCCCATACATCCATTAGATGTGGCCCAGATCTTTTTGAGGGAAGTTTGGTAAATTCTAACAAAACAACATATGCACTTAACTTTTGATCTAGCAATCCAAATTCTGGCAATTTAGTCTGAAGATTCACCTCCAATAATACAAAATTATTAAGAACAAGGTTCTTCACTGAGGTAATTCCCATAATTGCAAAATATTGGAAGCATCCTAAATGCTCATACAGAGGAGAATGGTTGAATGAGCCACTGTACATCTTCACAATACAGTAGTATGCAACTTGGAAAAGAAATAAGTAAGATAGCTATGCACTGATGTGGAATATTTTCCAGGATATACTGTTAAATAAAAAAGCAAAGTGAAAAAAGTATGCTATCATCTGTGTTAAGAAGGAAGGGGAAATATTGATTGTGGTGATGAATGCACAATTCTGTGACTATACCAAAACCCATTGAATATACACTTTGATTTATGAATATATCTCAATAAAATTGCTAAAAAGAGGAGGGTAAGAAAATATACATGTATCTGTTCTGCTGGGCAAAAAGAAACACAGGAAGGATAAATCAGAAACTAATAAGACTGGTTATCTTTAAGAACTGGAAATAAACGTGGAAAAATGAGGAAAAGGGAATGGGATGAGGGATGTGATAGTTCAGAGCATACTTCTTAAATAACTCTGGCTGTTAGAACCCTGTTAGTATCTCACATACACATACAAAAATGATTAAAATAAAAAGAATGAGAGGAACCCAAAATTAAATACCTAACTTCATAACAAAATGATTAGCATAACCATAATGAAGGAGGAAATGAAGGGGAAAGAACTAACCTAAGTAACTTTGGAAAATAGTATTTTTCAACTCTACATTCCAAGGTTAAAGAGAAAAAGAGCTATACACAAATATGCTACTCAGTTGGTGGATGTTTCTCAGAGGGGTATGTATTGGCAATTTTAAAACTGCTTTATGTTTATTAAGAATAAGCAAATAAGTAAATATATTGTATATAATAAGAGCCAATTTCTCACAATTGGAGTAAGGCATTACAACTGAGAAAGGGGGAAAGCTAGAATGAACACTATGATGTTGGATTAGAATCAGAACTATCAGTATGAACACACGGCTTTTAATATACATAGAGATTTACAAATAGATGGTATGTGTGTTTATGGCTCTGTCCTCTGAAAGGGCCTAAAAGCCTATAAAGCAAAGCCATCCTAGCACCAATGAGCACACCTGGTGTTTACATCTTGGTTTCTAAGTAATATTCTGGGAGGGAAGGAAGGAAGGGAGGGAGGAAGGGAGGAAGGAAGGAAGGAACTGATGCTCCTTGGAGAAGAGTATGATTCCAGGGCTAGGACAGGGAAAATACAACACTGAAATATTGTGTGGTGCCAGAAGAAAGACATTATATCTAAAGGACATGGATATGAAACTTGGAGCAATTCCAAGTGGCTAAATCTGGGGATGATTTTAGAAAATAAACAGGTAAATAAACAAACAAATAAAATATATTACAGCTTGTTGAATTAGATGAGAAACCATGAGTCCATTTAAATTCATAAATAAATAGGAAAATGCTGCCTTTCAGTAGAAATTTCAGTTGAGTAGAAATATGTTACTAATAAATGAAGGCATGATGGAAATTGAAAATCATTGTTTCTCAAGCACCACAGCAGTAGCTGGTTTAGGCAGAGATTATCAATGTAAGCTAGCATTAGTGGATGCAAGTATAATGAGAAACAGAATATTATGTAGTCTTAAATTAGCTCCCCCACAGGATATTTATTAATTGCAAAGGAAAAATAGTAATTTTACAGTGGAAAAACCTGGTGGATAACATCAAGTGATCAAACTGGTAAAATGTGTCTCTTGATATACTGAGATTATGTCATTTCCCTGGTATTCTTGACAAAAATGCACAACTTGAATTTAATCATGAGGAAAAATCAGATGAAAATTTTAGGGAAATTATATAAGATACTGGCCAATACTCTTCAAAGAGTCAAGATTATCAAAGCCAAAAAAAATTGAGAAACTTTTCTTATTAAAGGATAATATGGAGACATAGTATTTAAATGCACTGTGTGGTCCTGGATAGGATCCTGGATTGGATGCTAGACCAGAAAAAGGGCATTAATGGAACAATTCATAAAATTTGAACTAAGGTCTATAGATGGGAAAATATTATTGTAGCAATAATAACTTCCTGATTTTGAAAATTGTGGTGGCATAAGATGTTAGCATTTAAGAAATCTGGGTGGAGGATATATGGGAACTCTTTGTATCTTTTTTCAATTATTTTGTAAGTCTGAAATGATTTCAAATGAAAAGTTAAAAATAGTACTTTTTAAAGTCGTTTCCATTTTATTGATAGTACTCTTTCATAACACAAGTTATTTGAATTATATGAATGTAGTTTTTTCCTATGAGATTCAATAAAGCTTTTATTTTTAATTAAAAATACAAATCATAACTATTTTAACTTTTTTTCTAAATTGTCCTCATAAAAAAAAAAAAGTTTATGGTTTTCTAGTCAATGATTACTAAGCACAGTGACCTCTAGGTCAGAACAGAATTCTGGGGATAAAATACAGCTCATACTCCTTTCCTTCATACATTTTAGTATGGAAGATATCAATTTTAAGTGGATGTTAATGACACCCTCCAAAAAGATAGGTCACAAAAATAGTAACATAGAAGTTAGAGGAAAAATGTAGAAGAGGAGGAGTCATTTCACCTACTTTTCTGGGTGATGATGGTAGTAGACCCATTCATTTAATTATACCACAAAATTCTAGGCATTGAAACACAGAGAGAGAGCAGGGATGGATAAGACATGCGGCCTGTTCTCAATAAACTCACAATTGTGTAGGTGCACACATTGAACATGGGGGTGAGGATACACCAAGGAGTAAGGTATAATAAATGAAAGCTGTTGGCACACACATAGCAATTGCAAGACAGAAGTGAAGCAACAAACCTGATGACTTCCAGGTAGAAATGGAGACAGGAAAGGTTAGCATTACTAAATACATTTCTTTGAATCCTCATAGATACCACTTTCTTCATCCCAGTGAGTTGCCTCCTTGGATGTCTGTTCAACTAACCAGTCATTAGGTAAGTAAAGGAAAGATCTTTAACAGCTCCAAGAAGAGAAAACAACATGTACAAAGAAATGCTTGCAATTGAGAAAGAGCAAGGACAGTTGAAGAAACTATAAATCGTTCAGTAAGGCCAGTGTAGATTGCTAGGGGCAGTGGAAAGAGATGAGGCTGTACAATAAACATGCCAGTTCATGAAGGACCTTAAACTCTATACTGAGGTATTTGGGCATCAATCTGAGGACAAAGAGGCATGGCTCTTAGTAGGATTTCTTTTAAATTTTAGTATACAAATCCTTAGTAACTTACAGTTTTGTTTTTGGATCCTCTGTCAAAATAACTTCCTTGTCACTCTTCTATCCCAAAGATGCCACTCCAATTTGCTGAACCCTGTGAAAAGCTCTAATGATCTAAAGATGGAGACCAAAGGAGATTGGGGAAAGATTCCTCTGCCAAGAGCATCAGCACTCAAAGGCTCTGTCCCCAGGCTTCATTCTCTTTGTTAGAAACTAATTCTACCTCTGAGTTGAGGGATACTACTCCAGGGGCAAGTAAAATATCCTCCATATCCTCACAAACATAATGGTAAAATTAATATTTTAAAATGTAATGCATTGTAGAATAGTGCAATTTAAACTGCTCATCATAATATAGTGAAGTTCAGGGTTAATTTTGTGTAGCCAGGCTCAAAAGACATAACAAAAATCACAGCTTGATGCAAGGGGTTTTTATATTCAGTCCCTTTTTACCAGTTGCTACAGGCACTTCATAAAATTACTCACAAGTGATGGAAATATTTTCCAATTTTATCTCAAGGGTGCTATCTTTTTCACTTGAAGAAAAATCAATTTACAGTTCACCAGTTTTCTCAGAATACTCTATCAGGCAGGCTATGCTAACTGTCATAAAACAAAAAACCTCCCCAAACTCCATAACACAATTAAAGTTTACTGATCCACATAGTCATTCAGGTATCCAGGCTTCTTTTATACGGTGGCTCTGCCATCATATAGGGCCTTGGAGTCCTTCTCTTTGTCTGAGCATGGAAGGCATATACACCACTTCTGCCCATAATCCATTGGCCAGTCACATAGCTCCACCTAATTGTAATCCAATTGTATTAGTCTGCCAAAGGGGTGCCAATGCAAAGTACCAGAAATCTGTTGGCTTTTATAAAGGGTATTTATAAAAGCTTACAGTTACAAGGCCCTAAAGAGTCCAAGTCAAGGTTGCTTTCTCACCAAAGTCAGTTGCCACATGTTGAAGCAAGATGGTGGCTGATCTCTGCCTGGTCTCTTCTTTCCCTCCAGCTTCCAGTCCTCTCTCTCTCCTGGTTAGGGCTCGTCTCTCAGGGCTTCCTGTGTCAGTCTCAGCTCTCTTCCCAAGATCAGTTATAAGCTATCAGGCAAATGGCTCATCTCTCCCCGGGACCCCAAGATAAAAAATGACAGAGCTCTCTCTTCCTTGTGCCTTGTTGAGTGAGTGTCCATTCATATCAGCCCACCTACGGGGCAGGGACTCAACCTGAGTCACACCTTACTGATGTGGTCAAATCAAAGCCCTAATTTTAACAGGTAGTTTAATACAGGGCCCCTCACCTGACTCCAATATAATCAAAAGGGTGTCATCCCAGAAGAGATTAGTTTGGGGAGCAGATGTAGCTCAAGTGGCTGAGCGCCTGCTTCCCATGTACGAGGTCCCAGGTTTGCTCCCTGGTACCTCCTAAAAACAACAAACAAACAAATGAAAACAAGCCAGCTCTCACTGGGTAGCGGATATAGCTCAGTGGTTGAGTGCCTGCTTCTCAAATACAGGGTCCTGGGTTCAATCCCCAGTACCTCATTAAAAAATAAATAGATTAGTTTACAAACATAATCTTTCTCTTTTGGGAATTCATAAAATAATCTCAAACTGCCACACCAATGATGCTCCCAGGGGAAGAGAAAACAAATATTCCTCTTTACCAGTTTCTGAATTAACTGGTCTCATATTTCTGATTAATTCAGTGATGTTTTGTTTTTGTGACAGTAAATGTGTTAGTCTTCCCTTCTCCAGCTCTGGTTGAAGGCTTACATGTGGGTGTTGACTGGACATTGTCATGATTTTAACATTCATGTTATAAACATTTCAATATACTCACTTTCTTTAAACTAGTTGCTGCTCAGGCCAATTTAATGTCAGACAAAAAAATGAATGACATTTATAAAACCTATTTGAAACTGTCTCCTATGTCTTTTTACTTCTTGATAAAGAATTCATTTTTAAAGCATTTGAATTACATGCCACCTTCCAGGAACTTAACTATAAGGTGACTCTTGTTATAGTTAAGCCCTAAACTTAGACTTAACCTTTCTAGCAGCCACTATAAATGGTTAAGTGTTACTTTATCATATATGAATCTTAATGATTAAAGGTCTTTATCACCCTAATTATTGTCATAAAATATTTTGGAGGACTATGAAGAATGGAGGAGAGAACCAATGAAGTGGCAGAAGGGATTATGGAAGACAAGGGAACCCATCTTCTACTTCCTGTGAAATTGTCACAAAATTTAACACACTTATAAAAATGCTGTAGGGAAGCGGCTGTGGCTCAATTGGTTGGGCTCCCGTTTACCATATGGGAGGTCCCAGGTTTGATTCCCGGGGCCTCCTGGTGAAGAAGGCAAGCCATCCCGCGCCGGCGTGGTGAGCTGATGGTCCACACGGCACGATGATCTGGTGCAGCAAGATGACACAACAAAGGGAGACAAGCAGATACAGAAAAACGCACAGCAAATGGACACAGCAAGCACAAGCAGCAAGCGGGGAATAAATAAATCAATAAAAATAAATCTAAAAAATAAATAAATAAAAATAAAAATGCTGTATGTGATTATTTTTTTTGAGAAAACATTAAATGAATAGAGCTTTACATCAGGTTTTTACCCAGGTTGATGAAGGAGGTTGGGATGAATGGTGGGGAATGGGAAGAATCTAAAAAGGATTCTTTAACAGAATTGTACAACACAACATTGCTGTATACCAGCATAAAAAATAGAAGTGTTCTGATTCCAACCTAATTTTTTCCATCTCTACTTTAAACCCATTTTCTATGGGAAAATTCCATGCTATCCCACACAATAATCTAAGTCTCTGAGACAGTCTTTTTATCATGGAATTAGGTATGACATCAAGTACCTTTTAAAATTATGTAATTAAAAAGAACAATGATAATGAAAGGTAACTTTTATTGAGTGCTCATTGGGTGACTAACATTGTTCTAAGTGTTTCCTATGCATTAACCCATGTGGATCAACCCTTTAAAATAGGTATTATTGGCAAAGAGAGGTCAAATGATTTGTCCAAGGTCACACAGCTAGTGATTGGTAGAGCCTAGATTTGAGTTACTATAACATCTCTCATATAATATTATTCCTACTCCAGGTGGCAGTTTTCAACAGCTTTTCAAAGATTTATGATAGATCATCAAGTAATTAATGACTTCACATTCCCCTGTTAGTTCACAGTACAGCAGAGTACCTTTTTAAAGTTTGTATGGATCAAAACAAGCACATCTATATCACCTCACCTAATGTGTTATTTTGTTTACCCTATTTTTACTAAATATGCATCCATATTAGGTACCATGCAGTATATTTTAATTTATTTATCTATAAAGTATTCTATGATATTTGCATTGGTCTCCAGACTTTACATTTTTTCCCCTACTTTGTGATTATGTAACACAAAAGTCCTAGTAGTCAGGAATTAACTCAAATCCGCGCCTAATTCTCTGCTTAATGCTCCCTTTCCCAAAGTTTAAAAACAAAGAGTTAAACCCAACTTTTAAAATAGCCACGATAAAAGTTGATGTTGTAATTACAATTATGAGCTTCCATGATTAAAAAAAAATATTTTACATTCCATATAGACTTTTCTTTCTTAACTGGAGCATTGTTAATGTCTAAACAGCAAATCAAGGGAAAGTGTGAAAAAATATTCAGGTTATATATGAGAAAGAAAATAGCCCCAGTCCTGAGCTGGAGCAGAAGTTTATGGTCTGACATGGTTAGCTGCTGCTTCTGAGAAGAAATGAAAATTCTTAATAAAATGCTTTAAAGAGCTTAGGAGCCACTTCTGTGAACCCCACTTATTTGTCTATCAGCCCTGGGGAGAACCTAATGACATATAAACTTTAGTCCCTCAGTTCAGTCTTAACAATGAGCCTATACTTTCTCCTTTCATATTAAGAATCCTCGCCGAGAAAGAAATCACTCAATAGGGTTGCACCGAGGACTTTTCCCTTTTAATGATACTTGAAATGAAATTTTTTCTCATTACAATGATTTTATCAGAGAAATCATATTCTGTAGATTTTTAATAGGACTTTGTGGTTTTTATTAAAATTAAAATTAAACTGGGAAAGTTAACACTTAAATCCTTGTCAGCTGAGCTATTGAGTTTATTAATATCTTTTTAAAACACCTGTTTTTGATAGGAAGAAGTATCCAAAGAGAGAAGAGAGAGAGGGGATCTCCTAAGCGAAAGAAGTATTAGATGCAAAAAAGCAGCATGATTAGAAAAACAAGAGTAAATGAGCATACAATTTGATGTGTGATAATGGACAATTCTTCTCCAGGTCTGTGACTATAAACCCAAGGAGTCAAGGGTGAGTTAGCATGCTGTCTCTCATTTTATGCCAGATTACTTGTTTAATGAAAGTCAACATTTGGGGGAAAAAAGTAAATTTCTCTGTGCACCATTTAATTCAGGATATTATTTGCTAAGGATCTATGAATGATAAAAGAACTGACTGAGAAGAATGATTTAACTCTAACAACTGCTCTCTGAATGACTTCAGTAGAGTTGCCTAGTCTATCTTGATATGAACTATAAAATTTACATTTTTCAAAATACATAGATTTTCCAAAAATACAGGAAAACTCATTAATGTCATGAAAACACTTATTAATTAAAATATGACCCACTGAGTCACTGTTTAGTCAAACAGTCTCAACTCAAAAAGTATAAAGTTCGAAAAGACGACTCCTCTAACTTCCCAGTTCTCCAAACACAGCCAGGCTCTAAGCTGTATGTATTTTCAAGTCCTCTCTAGCTTGAAGGGCAGACCTCCCAGAGTGTATGGCCAAATATCCTGCAGGTGGCACTCCACCTAGGAAGAGGCAAGACCTCCTTTCCTTAGTTCTGTCACATTTCCTATCTCGAGGTTACTACAAGATCTAACTTTTCGATTCACTGTTGTTGTGCCTGGAGTATTAAAGGGCTTGGGTAGCCACCTCTCCCCCGAAACCTGCCACCCTGGGGAGCAATAACCTTCCTAGATGCAAGTCTCAGAGATGTGAATCCTGCCACACACACACCCCCACCCCCATGGAGATCAGTGATAATTATTTTTTATTCTGTTCTACAATTCCTTGTTGGTACTCCCTCTTTAAAACTAAAATTCTGGAATTGGCTACTTTTAGGTAAAATAAACTTTTCTATTGAGATTTTTCTCAAGATTTCTCTTAGGATCCCCCCTAACTTCCCAACTCCCATTGCTTTGGTTTTTATAAGATTCCATCAATAACCCCATTATGTTGGTCAGTCCTATGGTGAGGCCATCAGGTTGTCACAGCAAGCTGAGCAACACCTGCAAATAATTAGCACTAGCAACTCCTTCTAAAATGAAATTTTCTGAAGTAGTGAATAGTTTGATGGGTTGCCAATGGCAGGAAGCCTGGACTAACGATTAGGTCACAAAATTGGGTCTTTGATTCATAGGTTTGCTTCCTGTAAGAGGCTTTAAAAAATTAGGTTTGAACGCAATTTTCCTTGATATAATAAAGCAGAAAAGGGATGTTCAGGTAAAATTTCAGGAGCAAAGGGAGATGAGTAGCTCAAGCCAGAAGATATAAAGTGACCTATTACCCAAAAGTTGTAGTTTGTTGACTAATTTCCCATCATCCCTTCTGTGAGTCACTCTGGCCCTTAGACTACATTCCAGTTTATAATAGGACATCATTTATAAGTATCACCATCGAGGAGGAAGAAACTAGAGATAATCCATTTACAACATACAGCCACCCTTACCTTTTCCATTTTAAACAATTTTCCTGTATCTCAAAACTTTGCCATTCTGTTTGACTTATTCTTCTTAGATCATGATTAACTATTGTGTTCTTTAATGAAAAGACAAAATACAAACAAAAAAGAACCAAACTGCCATCTCACCAGTCCTTTGTGCTTGTGGATACCCTCTCAGGACTCAAGAAATGCCACATGGGAAAAACCAAGATCACCCTAGCCAGGATTCAGCACCTGACAGTGGCCTTTGAGGAGATGGTGGGGATCTGCCCCATTCTTTTCTTTTTTTTTAATATAACAAACTATTTTTAAAGCGGTTTTAGATTACAGAAAAGTTACATCAAAAGTATAAGGGATTCCCATATACCCCACCCTTTCCCTCTCCCACACCATTGCCTTTGTGATGAGTCTCCTAGGTGAGAGATGTTCCCAACATATCAAGAGATTTCATGGACTTTGTGGGATTTATTAAAGATTCTGTAAGGAATAGGGATGGGAAGAGTTATATTGCATACAACCCAGCAAATGACTTAATAAATCGTTAGTCATTTTCCATTTATCTAAATTCCTTCTCTAGCCTGACTCTTATCCTTGATCCCTTTCTCTCTCCTCCTTCCCTCAAACCAGTGCTCATTCCTTCTGCTTCCTCCTACCCTTCTTTATTGTTTGGTGCTGGCCAGCTTTCACTTTGCAGAGGGCTTATTAATACCTTACTTCAATAAAACCAGTCTCTCTCAGGAAGGCAAGATGGGTATGCAAAATGTGTTGTTACTTAAAAATATTTTTTCCAGATCATCACATTACATAATACAAACTTTCTTTACTTTGCTGTGTTAATACTAACATTTTATATTAAAAAACAGAGGCACAAAATAATTCAATTGTTTCCAAAAAGTCTTAGATAATCCCAATTTTAGTTTTACTCTCTTCCATATAAATTGTTCTATTCTTTTCCCTCTGGTATTCCTACCTGCTTTTTACCAGATATAAGATAAATGGTCCGTGCAAGATGATGTCATCTATTTACATCAGGACTTATCTTTTTTGGCCTGTCATTTATTTTTTCCTTAAGTCCCCCACATTCCTCTTCTATAAGAAGTATGAAAGAGATAAAGGGTGACAGGAAAGAAATTAGTCTTTGGCTACTTGCCTCAATTTTGACCTTCTGTGTTCATCTACTACCTCTCATATCTGTTTTATGACAAGAATATGTTTTAATATAATATATTTAAGATAAGAAAAGTAAGAACCAAGATAGGAAGCAGCTCCTATTTTCAAGGCTATGGAGAGCTGACTGTAATCAATCTGAGTCCTGGGATCATTCAATGGAAGTTTCCTTCAGAAGCCGCTTTTTCCTCAGCACTGTTCCTTACTTTGCTGGGTTTCTACAACCTGTTTTCCAATACCAAAAGGTCGCAACCATAAGTTCAGTAACATGCTGTCAGCTGCAAGAATAACCAAGGAATCTGAATATCTGAGTACCAATTCATTCCCACTGTTGGGGAAAAAATAGAATTTAAAAAATGCCTGTCATCCTGAGAACAATTCTATAGTTCCATTCAATTCAATCTGATAGTTTATCAAGTACTTGTTATGGGCCAAGTCCTTGGCTAGGTGCTAGGATACAAACAGATATGAAACAGTTCCCTTGCCTTTGATGATTTATAATCTAGAAAGCAAGATAATTTGACAAAACTTATCAAGAATCATAAAAGTGGGAGTTCTGGGAAGAAGGCATCAGAATAGACAGGCAAGGCTCAACTCTTTCAGAAAAACAATGGAAAAAGTTCTCAAAGCTGTCCAAGGGTGTTGGTCAGCAGACCAGGACAGTGCTGCACAACCCCCAGAAGGCCAAGGACAGAGAAACAAAGAACCCAAAACAACAAAGGTGAGTTATTAAACCCTGGTGGCCAGAAAGGGCCCCACCCCCCACCCATAAGGCATTAAGCCTGGATAAAACCCCTGACTCTCTGCAGCCGACTGCAAGGGAAACTGATGTCTCCCTCCCTGTCAGCTGTTACAAGGGAAGAGGGAGGGTGAATTGGAGCATGGAGACTGGTTTCTCTTCAGTGAATTTGTCCAATAGTGCCTGCTTTGAATCTTGACTCTGGCCAGACCAGAAACACGGGAAAGCAGAGGCTGAAAGAAACACCTCCCTGAAAAGGTTTGCTGATGAATGCCATCTGCTGGCCAGCAAGAAAATTGTAAGAAGAAAAACTGTTTTTAGGTCTCTCTTTAGCCTCAACTCCTGGGAGAAAATCTGCACCCCATTAGTGTATCCCTGGCCTGATTTTGATAACTTATGCTGGTCAATTTTAAGGACTCAGAATGTGGTGAATCAAAAATCAAAGAAAAGCTGTGAAAAAAACAAAACAAACAAACAAAAACACTAGGTAAGAGAGAGAAATTGACCATCAGAGTAAATTCATCAACATATTCAGATGCCTAGATATCAGCAAAAAATCACAAGCCATAGCAGGAAACAGAAAGAGATGGCCCAGTCAAAGAAACAAACTAAATATCCTGACATGATAAAGGATTTAAGACAACCCTCAATGATAATCACACAAATCTCCTAAATCAATTCAAAGAATTGAAGGAAAACATGACTAAAGAGATAAATGAGCAGAGATAGTGTTTCGTATAATTTCAATCTTTTTAAATTTATTGAGACCTGTCTTGTGACCACACATATTAGAATGGTCACCATTAAAAAGTTGTAAAACTACAAGTGTTGGAGAGATGTGGAGCGATAAGAATGCTTATTCATTGTTGGTGGGAATGTAGAATGGTACAGCCACTGTGAGGGACTGTTTGGCAGTTCCTAAGGAAGTGACCCGGCAATACGCCTACTAGGTATATACCCAGAAGAACTGAGAGCAGTAACATGAACAGACATCTGCACACAGATGTTTATAGTGGCATTATTCACAATTGCCAAAAGATGGGAACAACCCAGGAGTCCATCAACTAATGAATGAATAAACAAATTGTGTATATACACATTGGAATATTATGCAGCTGTAAGAAGAAAGGAAGCTGTGAAGTATATGACAACATGGATGAACATGGAGGACATTATGTTGAGTGACACAAGCAAGACAAAATGGACAAATACTGTGCGATTGTACTACTATGAACTAAATATATTGTGCAAACTCGTGGAGTTAATAATTAGAATATAGGTCACCAGAAAATAGAATGGGATAGAGAATGGAAAGCTGAGGGTTAATCTGTGCAGAATTGTTAAAAAGGTTGTTTGTAGATCTTTGGAAATGAATACATATGGTAAATGCACATCATAGTGTTTGTAACTAGCAGAACTTTTATATTGGTATGACAGTGGTTGAAAAGAAAAGTCTAAGGACATGTATATTACTACAAGGAAAACTTTAAAATGTAACATAGGACTGTATAACATAGTGAAACCTCATGTGAAATATGAATATGGGTAATATTGCCTATATAAGACTGTTTTTACAAAATATAAATACAAATAAACTAGAGAGATAGAAACGGAATAACAGCTACATATGGCAGGGAAAGCATAAAGTAAGATGTGATGAGTTTGTTTTTTTTTAATTATTATTATTATTGGAATAATGAAAATACTCTAATAATGATTAAAGTGATGAATATACAACTATGTGACTATACCAAATACCATTTATTGTGTACTTTGGATGGATTTTTGCATATTAATGTGTAACAATAAAATTGATTTGTTAAAAAAAAGCTCATCAAAAGGTTATGCAAAAAAAAAAGGTTATGCAGCATAAATGGCAAAGAAGATATTATATCAATTCTAAGGTAATTGATGGGGGATGTAAGGGTGTATGGAATTTTTCCTTTAGGAGTAATGAAAACTTCTAAAATTGACTGAGGTGATGACAGCACAACTCTGTGATGAAACTGAGAGCCACTGAGTATCCACTTTGAATGGATTGTATGAAACATGGGACTGTATAACACAGAGAATCCAGTGGTAGAAGATGGACTGTGGTTAACAGGGCAAATATGAGAATGTTCTCTCATGAACTGTAACAAATATATAATACTAATACAGTATGTTAATAATCAGGTGGTTTGGGGGGAAAATACACCAAATGTAAGATATGGACTATAATTAGTAGTAATATTTAGGCAGTGCTCCTTTCATAGTTTGTAACAAATGTTGCACAACAATGCAAGATGGTGATGGAGTGATGTATGGGAGCCCTGTATGATGTTATACATGTTTGGTTTGTAAGTTTACAACTCTTACTATACATTTACTGTTTATGTATGTTCATGTATGATATACTTCAATAAACCTTTTTTAAATAAAAAAAAAAATCATAAAGGTGTACCCCCTCCTAATGATTCTTCTTAAAGGTGGAACTCAATATAAGCAGCATGAAAAAAGGGATTTATTGCAGCATTACTGCTAAGCAAAAACTCAAAACAACTTGTATACATGTTAATAAAAGAATGCTATTAACTAAAGATTGGGACACCATATAGTCATTAAAAATAATAATTGTGTTTTTATTTTATTTTAATTTTTAATTTTTATTTTTGTGTTTTATTATTATTTTATTTTCTTATTTTTATTTGTATTTCTTTGGCTTTGTTTTGGGGGAGGTTTTAGATCACAGAAGGATAACAGCTGTGACAGGGGAGGATCATTGGTGCAGGTGTTGGTGATGGGGGGATGTGTGGGGAGGGGTGGGCCTGGGGCATGCCTCTGTGGCAAATGAATATGAATATGTTCAAGTGATCATGGGACATTGTCTCGGTGGGTGGAGACCCACACAATAACTGAAAGAATATTGAATTCCCATCATGGGAAGTCCTGCTATATTCTCTAATAGAGTGGCAAGAATTCCCTGAGTACATGGAGAGTGCCTAGCAGAGGAGGACAGACCATTACACCAGGCCCTTGATATTGATGATTATACTTCTGAATCTTTACTTGTGAAATTGAAACTTAGCTGAGTATTATATATTGCCTAAGAGTTACCTCCTGAAAGCATCCTTATTGCTTAAATGTGTCCTCTCTCTAAACCAAACTCAACATATAAATGCACTACCTTCCCCCCCACCGCCCCCCTCTCCCAGGGCCCAGCATGGGACATAACTCCTGGGGATGAACCTCCCTGGCACCAAGGGATTATTACCAAGCACCGACTAGCAATGCATCTGGAAAAAGACCATGCCCAAAAGGGGAAATATTAATACAAATGAGTTTTTATGGCTAAGAGATTTCAGTGAGTCAGAAAGTCATTCCAGAGGTTATGCTTATGCACATCTCAGCAGGATCTCATTGAATGCCACAGTAAACAGTGCCTCAAACAGCAAGGCTCCTAAGGGCTCTAGAGACATCTAGACACTATAGGCAGGGCAGACAATCTCAGGAATTCAGGACCCTGTCAGTGTGTCTTACTTTGGAATTTATGCTCCCCAATGTAACAAAGTTAGACTCATTTGTAATTTCCCTACGCATGGCTCTTCTGCCCCTTTTATTTGAACCTATAATTAGCACTATACTTGTTAAATATACATCCCAGAGACTAAATCTTCAGTCTGTTGAGCCCTGAATCTCAGCAGAGTTGCAACATCTACTCTCCAGTTCATTGGGCTTGCCCAGAACAACTAACAAAAGGATGATGATGGACAATGCCCATTCCAAAAAACAGAGAGTATCTGCAACTGCAAGCAAGACAGTTCTATCCATCTGCCCCATGGAATCTAAATCCTCTCTCAGTTGGAGACAGAGTGGGCATCACCATCCCAGAATCCTCAGGGTAGAGAAATGAACAAATATGGGTGGGGAGTACAACTATGGACTAAAGTAGACTTATTAGTTTAGCAATGGAAGAACTTGCATCATTGATATAAAATCAGTGACTGGGAGGGAAAAGGAAGAATAAGTGTAACATGGGACCTTTTGGGGACATTGGAGTTGTCCTGCATGACATTGCAGTGACAGATACAGGCCATTGTACATTTTGTAAAAACCTATAGGATAGTGTGGGACAAAGTGTAAACTATAAATGTAACTATTGTCCATGGTTAGTAGCAATGCTTCAATGTGTGTTCGTCAACTGTAACAATTGTGACAAATGTACCACACTAAAAAAAAATAAAAGGTTAATGAGAAACTGATTAAAATTTTTTTAAAAAGTACTCCCTAAAAGCTCACTCACTGGACAAAATCATGTCTTCAAATATATTTTTCTCTGTTATTGCAAATATTTATTTTCAGAACAATGTTGAACAAAGTAGAAACTGTCCTGAAATGACTTGTAAGCTCGAAAAAAAACTTTCTTTAAATTTATTTTTTACCAGAATTAGTGAGCAAAATGAAAGATATTTAAATTTCTAATGAACAATGTGCATGTTGTAGCAAAGCCTAAAAACAATAGTATATACAGTTATTTCATAATTTACTTCAGAAATTATTTTCACCACATGTTAATAAAAAATATGTTACGGAAATGTTGCTTATGATCTTAACACAGTACATGCCATTTCATTATATTTTTTGCTTTATAAAATTGTAAAAAAAAAAACAAAAACAAAAAACCCTACCTATTATATACTGGAATAATATAACTTTACATTGAAGACAAAAATAATAATAATTGTAAAGATGAAGTAGAAATATTGGCTCTAAGGATATACCACTGATACTAACTGAATTACATTTTCATTAAGAAGGCATGCTCAAACTCATTTTTATTGTTAATCAGACAGATTTAAGGACAAATATACCCTAAGAGATTTTATATCTAGGGCCTGAGAGGTTATAGAAATTAGCGCAAGCAGAGCCATTTCTTTAACAGAGCCAGAATTGTCCAATGACCAATAAGAGAAGAAAGTGCAGAATACATTGTAAAATATTTTGGGAGAAGAGTTGAGACCACATGATGTAAAATTTTTCTTTGTGACCCTAGTTTAATTTTTTGCAGCTGAAACTCAGGTCAATTCTTTGACTGCCTCTTCTAACCTCCAAAGATATAAGCACAAGTTTTCCATTATCTATGTACTTTCTTTGCAGTGCCTCCAATTTTTCTTTAATAGAAGACAAAAGCTAAATGCACATATGTATCACCAAAAAAAATTCTCACAATAGATAAATGATTCTGAAATTAAATTGTGATACCTCAACTACATAGAATATTATAAATTAGTTTACCTGATAATTATGAAGAAAACATAAAATGCTTGCTAACCAATAAGTGAAAATATTAAAAATATAACATTATTGATTTGAATATGTAAAATTTTAAATGCATTGGAATAAAATCTGGAAGAGAATATGTAAGAATGCAAATAGTTGTGTTAGGGTGGTAAATTATAGGTGAGTGTTTTCCTTCTATTAAGTAAAATATTTTAAAATTAAATAGAAAAGAAAATGAGAAGCTTAGAATTTTCCATCTTTTAAACTGGAAAAAATTTTAAAGTCCCAAAACGTCTTTGGGACCTTAGAGTAATTCAGTATTTGACCTTTGAATATAACATTTAAAAAGAAATCTACTGCCATAATTTTCAGACAAATCTAGGCTGGAATCCTACTCCTGCCATTTTCATGAAGAAAGTGACTGGAACACTGATGTTCAGTTTCTATGTTTGTAAAATAAGGATAATAATAGAACCTAACTCAATGTTTTGTTTTGTTTGTATTTGTGCTTGTTCTGTTTTAATGAGACTCAGTGCCTGGTACCTAGCTGACACTTAATAAATGTTGATGGTGGGTGGGGTTGTGTCTAAAGTCTAGAAAAGGACTCTGGAAGACCTTGAGTTTGCCTCCATGAGAGGCATGGCTTCTCACTATGCTACTTCTCACTATGGAGAACTGGGAAGAGAGAATTGGCCTCTGTTGGTGCCCCTGCTATAAATGCTTTCTTCATGGAAAGAGCAGATACAAATAAAAGGACAAAGAAGTAACCATTCATGCCATCTCCCCTCTACAAACATACCTTCCACTCTTGGGGTCTAATTAATATATACAAAGAACTCATGGACTTCCCAATACCAAGGCAGTCTTCCCCATTCTAAGGGCGAGGCAGTGCTAGTGTTGTTGGCAACATTATTCCTTAATGAATTCAACCAACATCTACTGAGCCTCTGCCTGTGCCTGGGACGACTCCCCTGGAGTCTGGTTTCATAAGAGATCAGCAACTGGGATCAAGAGAGGGTGCAAATGTTGAATTTTATTTTAAGCTTTTAATTGGGTTTTCCATATCAATATTATAAAAGCTTAATGGAGCCAATTCATTTCTATCTTCCTTAATCCTTTTAACAGAAATTAGCTACCATCACAGGGAGAGAGATTTTGAAAGAATTATTATGTCATGTGTACAATCAGTCAAAACTACTTTATATCTCAATATCTTTAAGGAGCTTGGTGTTCTTGCTTGGAAATGACTTAATCAAATGTCCTCCACCATGTCCCTAGAGAGACTTTCCTCCTGTTCCACCTATCTGTGGTTTTTGACCACACCCAAACTTTTCTCCCACTCTATGAATTTCCCAGTTCTTAAGTATTTGTCATGCAAAGTTATTTAGCATCTCAATCCACTTTCACTCACTTAAGTAGTGATGTGGAAATTACTCATGTTGTTGGCTACTGGAAAATAGATTTGTAATGTTTTGTCTAAACTGTCACATAGTAAGTGACTTAGAATAGAATTATCACGATGCTATATTGATATGCATTAGAAAACATATGATGGCAAAATAGCCATTAGAAGTAGGACAGTAAACCTAAGTTTAATTCAACATATAGCTATAGAGTACCAATCATGTCCAAGAAGAAACTACGTTGGCTGTGAAAAGGCTACAAAATAAACAAGAAATAATCATTCTAGAAGTTTAAGAAGCTCAAAATCTAGTGAGAAAGGTGGAAATTGATAAGTATGAGATGCCATTATAGAGATATAAATAAAGTTATACAGGAACACAAAGAAGGTAGTTATTAACTCTGGTGTTATGGAATATGGGTCATTTAATGGTTAAAATCGTGGGCTTTGAAATCAGACAGACCTGGTTTAAAATTCTAATTTTACCACTTAGTAGATATCTAGTTTTGTGATCTTGAACAAGTAGCATAACATTTCTGTGCCTCCCTCAGCTATCTTCATGGTAAGATGGGGTTAATAATTATTATCTCATAAGATAGCTGTGAGGCTGAAAATAAAATAATGCATTTATGGCATGTAACTTAGTAAATGCTCAATACATGTTTCTTAAAGCCCATATTAGGGTGATCATAAGGTCTTTTCTTTTTACTTTCTAAAGTTCAGTGTCATGGAGGAAGAAGCAGCCACATTATTAAAAACTAAAGAACAAATAGGAAAGAAGAATGAAAAAGAGGAGCTATATCATAGTGGAATTGGTACTTCCTCACCCTTGTTTCCATAGCGGTTTATGTATAGTACCACAACTGTAATCGTAACCATGACCATGATACCTACAATTGATTAAGCACACATCCTCTTTCATCTTTGATGCATCTCTGCAATGCCAAATAATAATGGGAATTACTGTTCCTGCTTTGTAGATAAGGAAACCAAGGCCTAGATAAGTCAAGAGAATCATACAAGACCACCAGGTAGAAAATTTTAACACAGATTTGTACAATAGTTTGACACCAGAGCTCAGCTCTAGCTGTTCACCACACTCACACGGCCTCCTTCTTTTCAAATAATATTTAAACTATGTTCAAATGTCTGGTTTCCTAACTAGACCAGGAAATCTTAGGGATCAAAGACTCTATCTTGCACATCTCTGTATCCCCCACAATCAGTACTAGGGCTGGCATATAGTAGGCACTATTTGATAACTTGGTCAAAAAAATGGATTAAATGAAAGAATTAAAAAAATCCATTAATAAATGTACTCTTATTTTTAGGAAGTTCAAAACAGGCAGTTCTTGATACATGCACATCTAAATCCATGCATTAAAATGGTCTCAACATGGGTCTTGTTATAGATCTTGAATCCTGCTGTGGCGCCTTGGAGTTACGTACCCCAGAAAAACATGTTCTTAATCTTAATCCATTCCTGTGGGTATGAACCCATATAAATAGTACCTTTTGATGAGGTTACTTGAGTTAAGGAGGGGCCCAACTGAATCAAGATAAGTCTTTATCCTATCACTCGAGGCTTTACAGAGAAGGCCACAGAAGGAGAAGCAATGTGGAGCAGCTAGAAGCTCGAAGTCAACAGAACCTGGAAGAGAAAGGAGAAGATGTTGCCATGTGCATTGTCACATGATGGAAAAGCCAAGGAACCCCAAAGATTGCTGGCAAGCCAGAAGATACCAACCCCAGGAGGAAACACCTTACTAATTTCCTGACAGTGAGCCAATAAATTCTTGTTGTTAAGCCAACCCACTATATGGTAATTTGTTTTAGCAGCTGGGAAACTAAAACACCTTTGATCTCGCTAAATTCATTTATTAGTTTCTGCAGGTTTTGAGGAATCTTTAGGATTTTCTATGTATACAATCATGTCATCTGTATATAAAGAGAGTTTATCTTTCCCTTTTCAATATTAGTTCATTATTAATAGTTCATTCTTTCCATTGTTGTATGTATACAAATCAATTTTTAGAACACAATTCCTTTAAATATTTGGGAATTTCTTATGATTTCTATGTTAGGGTAATGGCTAAGGTGGTATGATGAAAAGTCTCCAAATTAAAGTTGTTAAAAAAAAATAGGAATTTATTTTTCTTGTATGTAACTCTCTAACCAGTCCAGGGAGTGAGGGGTCATCCATTCCCTGGAGAGCGATACTTGTTTGTGTGATCAAAGCTGAGTTTCTGTGATGTCTGCTTTCCAGTCTGCAAGAAGGAGGGTAAAAGATGAAGTGCAAATCAAGCAATTTCCTGATAGGAAAGTGGAGTGGAATTTGCACATATCATTTCTATTCACACTTCACTGGAGAAAACAAAATCATGTGGTCACACCTACCTGCAAGGGAAGCTAGGAAAGAAAAGCAGTCTCAAGCTTGACAGCTAGAAAAGGGGGCAAAGACTGGTACCAATTATCAGACTGTCACAATCTTCAAACACAAGTGCAATAATTCCTTTGCTTATACAATGGTCAGACTTTTGATCAAACATCCAGAAACAAGCCACAACCTTTTCTAGTATGTGAAAATCCAGTGAACAGAATGGACAGAGTAGTTCCAAAGTTCTTGTCATTATTCTATATGAGAGAAGAACAGTTATTCCATCTCTAGAGTACACTAATTTAGTTTTGTGAGCAAAATTAAGGCAGTAAAGAGCAAGACTGCGTCTGTGTTTTTAAGCCCCCTGGCAAGCTTCCGTTTTTCCTAAGCTGCTGCTGGAAGAAAATGAAAGACATCAAAGGAGTGGAAAGGTGGAGAGAAGCCACTAGATGCAGACACACTGGCTACAGGGCAAAGTGACAGCTAGCAGCAGGATGGAGACATGCCAAGTAGAAGGCACAGCAGTCTGGGAAAATTTAATACAGAGAAAATATCTCTAAACACATTTGAATATTCTGTGAAGTCTTCACTGTGTCACAGCCAAATACAGAAACTGATTCATGAGGGTGGACTATGTGAAAATTATCCCTAAAAGATGAGTATATAGATTCCAATACTATGTATGTCCTCTCATCTCTATTTACTCTCCTCTTCCTATCTCCCGCACACCAAAATCCAATACGGGCACGTCTCATCCTGCAGCATGCTCACAGTCCATGCCTCGGACCGTGTATTTTTCTCATTTTCTTGTTTCTTAATAAACTCTTTACTCCTTTGCAAAAAAAAAAAAAAATCCAATACTGGGATAATATTTATTTCAATTAAATGAAATTTAAATGAACATTTAGGAAAATACCTTAAATGGGAAAAGAACTTTCAAAGGAGGAGCCTATAGCCTAATGGAATGATTGTTGTGTGATACCAAGGGAGATTAAATGGCCCAGGTTCACAGAATGAAGCATTTTATACAAATAATGAAGATATATTTATGAGATAATTGTAGATAGACAAAATAAAAATATTTCCATGGATCGAGGGTAAACTTTATTTACTCATACCACCTCATTACTCGTAAAATTAGATAAATCAGGTATTTATGAAACCTAATGAGTTTGGCATTTAATGAAAGTTCTATCATACATAGAAAATATATTTGATGATAAATAGAATATATTAATAAATATTTTTAAAATTATAGCTTACATTGGTCGTAATAGTTGTGTATGTGTGTGTGTTATCATATTCTATCTGTAGGAAGAAAATAACAGTTCAGAGAGTTCCAAATGGCAATAATAGGAAAACAACTGATATTTGATTTAAGAATATATGTTTTAATTTATATTTGTATCTGATAATCTAGGTATTCCCAACATTTCAAACAAATGAGAAAGTAACAATGTAAAAGTCCAATTTGGAAAAGTTTTAAAAAGCTTCTAACTTTGTCTAAACTAAGAATTCAGAGCCTACTGTGTATTGATTAGTGATTATAAATAACAGAAAGCATCTTTAGCCAGCTTCAGTCCCAAAGAGGGTTTGTGCCACAAAGATACTCAGAAGGAGAAAATATCCATGTCTCAGCAACAAGGAGAAACCAAGACCTAGAAACCAAGACCTAGAAAGTATCAGAGATCCCCCTGCATCTCCTCTGCCCCCTTTCTACATGGCTGCTTCTTCCAGTTGTATCTTTTTCTTGAGAAGAACTTTCTCTGCTTCTTCAGTGCAGTTTTCCGCTCCTCATCCTATCAATTGAGGCTAATAGGGTAAGATCACATATGAACATGGCTAAAATACCCCAATGGATGGAAAGGTAGTTCCCGGAGAAAACTAATTTAGAGCTAAACAGAGAGCCTCGAAATTTTCTTTTATACATTATATATTTAGCCAAAAAATAAGCATTGTTGGAGATAAGATATGCTTATAGCCTCTGTCCTTAAAAAAGGTCACAATCTCATAAACCTATATTAAACATGAAAGAGTTAAATGTAGTACTGTGATTAAGAATTAAAATGATGGCTTTGATCTAAATGCAGCTGAATATCATAGAAGCATGAGGGAACTTAAATGAAAATTCGTGTTTCAAACCTTGGCTCTGGCTCTTACTCCTTACGGGTCCTTGGATGGGTCACAAATGATTTGAATCTTCATTTCCTTATTTGTAAATGGTGATGGTTATATTTAATGCAAAGGCATTTTGAGATCATTAAATGCAATACCACCAAATTCATTGTACACAGCAAAATCCAGGTACAACAGTTTGGTTCAATGAACATATGTTAAATATTCATTTTGTGAAGCACTGGGCAAGATGTTGCCAATAAAATTAAGACACAGGTGTTAGTTCTCCTTAAGGAAATCAAGGTCTTTGGGAGCTGGGGTAAGGGAGACAGTGAGCAGATATTTCCAATGTAGTAAATTTGTTGACTATGATTCTGGCCGTGGTTTGGATAGACTGGGAAGGTTTCAGAGAGGTGCTAGAACTTCAGATAGACCTCAGACGGTGAGTAGCGTTTGAACAGCGACATTGCACATCAGACTGGGCTAAAGCCTTGAACTGAGTTGACAGCTCTGTAAGGTTGATGGTTCACATTTGTTCTGTGGCAAGAAAGCTAAATCAGTAATTAAGGGGACTTTTCCCAAACACTTCTGGGTTCAGGTAAAGGGACTGAGGAAGCTATCAATACAATTTTTAGGCAGGTTTTTCCATGGTAAGGGAGTTGGAAAATCTACTGTGTTTAAAAAATATGCATAGTAGCTGGTTGGGAATGTGTTATCTGGGCTCAGTGAAACTATTCAAAAAAAGAAATGTACGTTCAATTTCATGGTATAAATTCAGAAAATTTATACCACAAACACCTAGACAAGATAAATTTCAAAATCACTCTTTGCTGGATTTAACTGGGGTAGGGCGGGGGAATTACACCAGAACTTGACTATTTTAAAGTTGCTGCTTCACTACACTAGGTAAAGCCTCCCAGGGTGATTTACCATCTCAGAACAATTTGTTCATTTCACTTAGAAATAAAAAGTGTGTTTTGGCCAATAAATCTAAATTTATTTTGTAGTAGTCATTTTTCTTAATGGAAGTGTTTTCCAGATGTTGCCTAAGTCTAGTCATCTGGGACCTCTTCCAAAAAATGAGGAAAGTTTGATTTCATAGGTTGTCACTGTTGATTTTGTCTAACCTTTGGACTAATTGGTTCATCCCAATATATTTGCACTAATATATAAGACTCCCAGGACATTGGAGAAATTCATCTATCCTTTGACGGGTAAGTGTCAAAGTTAACTTGCTCCAGGAAATTAAATGTGTTTTGCTTTCAGTTCATTAGAGGTATGCTTTATTAAAGTTGTTTGGGAAAGGTTTACAAGGATAGCAATTGGAAAGTTTGAAAAATATCACATGCATTACACCTGTTGGTAGCTTATAAATTTATATCGAGATTTAATGGAACAATAACTCTTCTGTGTTTGTTAAACTGAATGTTACTGAAACCAGATATTTTTTCTCAAAATAGGATTTAAACCTTGCACTGTAAGTAAATGCTGTAATTTAAATAGAGTTTGTAAGACTAGTCTATTTTCTATTTGAGGGATTTCTAAAATATTAAGAGTCAATGACAAGACTGAGATAACGACTTGATATTTCTCCATAAGATTAAATCTAGATTATTTTTCAAAGTTTTATTTCATGAAAGGGATAGTTTTATTATTAAGTTGCTTTTTAAAAGTCACTGAGATGTTGTATGTAACTCAGGCATAAAGTTAGTGCTGAGATTAAAGAGCAGTTTTCTAATACTTTCATTTTATTTTCAGCAGGGCTGAAAATAATCATGGAGTGGAAAATACTTCCCATTCACTTGCTGCTGCTTTCTGTTTTCTTGATTCAGCAAGCGTCTTCTCAAGGTACTATAACCATCAAAAATATTTTTACTTAACTGTTGCTTTTAATTCAGTTTTTATTCTTATGACAAAAAATATAAATTTCTATTTTTGTTTGAGTACATGTACAACCTTAAAATTATGTAAAAACACATCTAGCATATTTATAAATATTTTGGAATTCTTTTTTCATGTATGATATCTTTCAAGGAATTTGAGATTTATGTTTAGAAAAATTTGGATACTCATTTTTCCTATAATGCTCCTAAAAGTTAAAAAAATACACATATGATAAATCTATGCTGAAGCTATTCAATGAATTTAAAATAACTGTAAAGAAAAATATTTTAAGAGCAAATAATTCTTGCCAACATGTTGACAAAGAAAGTTAACTAGTTTTTTTTATATCAAATACATTACTGATTCATTTTTATTTGCAACATGTAGACATAGATATACCACCAGAAACCTTCACCATGTTTCAAGTGACATTTTTATCAATCTTGAAGTACTGTTTCTTTTTTTACAAGAACTATTCATCCAAGTATAGACCTATACAGATATGAATGTCATTTTGTATTATATTATTGGAATTATTCCCACTCCTCCTTAAAAGACCCAATCGTGGATGAATGGTTCTTGTTATTCACATTTTAGAGAAATGCTAAGGTACATTCAGTGTAATCACATTACCAAAATTTTATAGTATGTGATCTGGGTTGATTAGCAATAATAAGGCCAAGCTTTGGATTTTTCCTTATTTTTTTCTTTTTTTCCTTTGATAAGCAAAATCTGAGGGAAGAAAAATCACCATTCTTGATTGTTATGGTGAAATTACATTTCTAAAGTACACATTTCCAGTAAAATAACTAAAACTCTCATGAAACCTGAGCATAGAGGTAACTCCCTGCATAGGCATAGTTTCAGAATCTCTTGGATAAGAAAGGATGAAAGCATGAAAGCAAATATAAACATTTAATAAGGAATTATGACTACTCTGGGGTCTCCATACCCTTCTGCTCTGTCAAAATAGTATTTTAAGACTTACAACACTAGGTACTTTTCCTAATTTACCTTTTCCTCTGTAATACAATAAGTTGTTCACTAACACAATTTTACTTCCTTTAAAATAAATTGAATTAAAATTCATGATTACAATTAATAGTAATAAAAGTAATAGACACTTAATTTATGAAAATAATTTTTCCTGTAAAGATAATCAATTTCCTATTTTAAAAATCTGTCAGATGTAAAAGGATAATCTTTTGATGTTGTCTTGTCTGCTTCTCTTGCATTCTCCTTAATCTCTTCTCCTTTTCTCTTTATATATATATATGTATTTATATACATACACTATATATGCATTCATATGTATTGTGCACATGTATATGCAAAAAGTTCTAAAGTTGTCCTAATGTTTACGGTTTTATTTGCATATTAAGACTTTAACTTTCCAGGACTCATTATTCTGAGATTTTTTTTTTCAGTGTGTTTCAATGTCCCTCTGTGGATTTAGGACATTGTACCTGCCAATTTCTATTCCAGAGATGGATTCAGTTGTATATTCCTGTGGCTATCTCTCAGGAAGGTTTTTAAGGCACTGTTCTCCAAACAATTTTTGAGATGTTTGACGATAATGACACATTTATTCTTGGTTTTGTTGCCCAGCATAACTCTATTCAGCACTTTTACATTCATGCCCAGTTGCTATTTCAAAGGTTATCTAACATGTACTCTCTCTAGCAGTGGCTGTCAGCATCTGACTTCCCCCAAATTTAACCCAGTTATCCCCACCAATAATCAGAGAAAGCCTACTAAAGTTCATGCTCTCATAACCAGCCTGCTTTAAACTTACCATCAGGGATGAGAGACAATATGATATGGTGGAAAAAGCATGGACTTGGAAACAGATATATAAGTTTAAATTTCGGATGGTCTATTCACTTAAGATGACCACATAATTTATTACCCATAACGGTGCTTTTGAGAATGAAAGGGGTCGGTAAAAATAATTAATAGATATTAATTGATCTATAATATAATAGTACAATTAGAGCTGTTTACTATCTTTGTGCCCTTTAGCAAGTTGTTAGAATAACTGTTTCAGCTTCCTTAATCTACAACAGGGCTACCAATACTCTCCTGGAAGCATTTTTGCAAGTGTTAGAGATAATGCAGAACTCAGTGCCAGCACAGAGATGCTCAATAAACGGCTACTAGTAACCATCAATAGTAGCAGCATCAGTGATAACTGTAGTTGATACCCTGCCTTCCTTTCCTAGGAATATCACCCTCATTATTCTAAGCCATTACTTTGCCTGGTTTTCAAGTCAAGAGCGTATTCATTTTCTCAGCCTAATGAGGAATAAAGTGGCGTGATCAAAGTCATGAGAGATCAACAGAGCTGGGCCTGTTGTTAACCATCATTCCCCACTTTTTCCAATTGATAAAATTCCTTCTCACCGAGTGGCTTTGTCCTTTTCATTAGATAGCTCCCTTTATCTAAAGTGGTTTGGCCATGTTTACGCTAGTATTGTATAATTTTAGATTTATCAAGCTGTGCAGGGAGATGTGGGGAAGGGTATTCTAGAGATGCCACCTGCAACTGTGATTATAACTGTCAACACTACATGGAGTGCTGCCCTGATTTCAAGAAAGTCTGCACTGAGGGTAAGTCCTGAGAGCTGGTGTCTCCTCTGTTGAGCTTGATGTTCTGCAAGAGTCCTCTTGTAGCCCGCCCCCCCTTGCAGTGCTGTTTTCATACTACTTCATTTCTTTTGCTTAAGTGTCTTTCCTTCCCCTTGCATAAATGTTGCAGTATGCTGTACCCAAGAAAGGTATCAAAGCTTATGATTACTAGGGGAGTGGAAGGGGAGCCTGAAAATGTATCACCTGTACAAGGTTACTGATTAACTCCAAGTAAAATGCTCCATTTTAAATAGAGTCTTAATACTGTGACTTGGGAGTCATTAAGTCAATAGTAATGAATTTACTAACAATCAGAGAGATAATTGCTTAGTGGCAGGACCTTTGGATTATTTTTTTAATGAAAATTATCCACAATTATCGAATAAACTTGATTGTCTACTATTTGGCTTTTTAAAAAATATTAACATATTTCTAAATCACTGAAAAAGACTTATAAGATGAAGGATTTGTATTTATGATTAGGATGATTTTCATTTAAAACCCAAAAGGACTGAATTTTAACTTATGATACTTCCCTTGAACATATTTTTGGTCACTTTGTTATTAACACACAAAACAATTATATGTAAAAAAAAAAACAAAAAAAAAAACACAATTATATATAATTTATGAAAATTTTAATTAAAATTACTTAAAAGTCATATTTTCCTTAGATTTGCCTGTGAAGCTGATAAATATATTGTTGCACAATTTTTGAGCTATTTAAGGTAACTATTTCAAAGAGGCCTTTGTACATCCCTGTACTTCTGAAAAAAGCTTTTTTTCAGATGAATAGGCTTCTGCTACATAGTTCATGCCACAGGATTAGGCTGAAATCTTTCAACTTTACACCTTGCTCAGTTTGTCATAATAAAGATCTCTGCATTATAAGGGATTTTCAAACTTGAACAGTGACCCATTTATATTAAGCCAGCTCTTGTGAATATACTGTTGTAGGATCTCAACATTGAGTTAATATAAATCTACTACAAAGCAGTGGTGTGAGGATGGGGAGGAGAAGCTGCAGGGCACTTCACTGTGTAGGCACAGCCCAATTTTCCATTGTCCATACACGTAAATGACAGCAGCATTGGGCTGCCTTCTGAAGCCTTGAACAGCAAGAAAAGATTCCCTAAATCACCACATTTCTTTCTCGACTTGGGCTGTCTCTACTTGAGGCACCATCCATTTTTTAGGTTTAACGTACTCCAATTCCAAATAAGTCTTAGAAATGCACTTTTGGAACACTAATGAGCCATAAGGTGGGAAATAGCTATTAACGTCTGGGCACTGCTGCATAATCATCTGTAATGTTTTGTTTTGCTGTGGCTAGAACTTTCCTGTAAAGGCCGCTGTTTCGAGTCCTTTGCGCGAGGAAGAGAGTGTGACTGTGATGCAGATTGTAAGGCATACGGCAAGTGCTGTCCCGATTACGCTGACTTCTGCGAAGAAGGTAAGCATCACAGTACCAGCCCGTGCCTCTCGGTATGCCCCGACCTGTGCGCCAACCGTAATTGCACTGATAAGGTCTGACAGGCAGACCCTCTAAGGCCTTGGCCTTACTCACATATTAGCTATTTCATAACAATTTTCACAAAGATGAATCAAGGTGTGGGATGTTGTGGGAAGTGTGGGAGGTGGGGAACATGGGAATCCTTGTAATTTCTGAGTAATAATTAGGTAATCTAAGCACCTTTAAAAAATATATATATATATAAAATAAAAAAAATTAAAAAAAGAAAAAAAAAAAGAAAATCTCTTCCAACAGGCAGTCCCTGGCTCAGCCAGGCTCCAGGAACACAAGAGCTCCCTGCTTGAGTAACAGAGGAAAGGGACTAAGTATAGATGCTTTTCCCTTCATATTCGGTTCAATTTTGGTTTAAACCCACAGTAACCAACTTACTTGATGATTTCTTGTTTCACTCTAATGGTGCTGGCTCTACAATGTCAACTGTCCTTTGAGCTATCTGTGCTTTTGCCCTCAATGTTTGAGTGTATATTTAAGGATAGAATTGATACCTTTAGCTTCTCTGAACAAGTAAATTTATGAATTAGTTTAAGCCCCTGAATTTATAGGTTGACCTACTAAGAAGTTAACTGTACCTTCCATTCTCTACCCTCTCTACAGTCCTCTAGGTAGTCTTTATACAAATGCGTATGTGCGATAAAGCCAAAAAAAGCTCCATTTTAAAATCCTCTCCTCTGGTTATAGGTTCTGAACGAGTATTATGAGAGTTTAAAACCCTCCAGACTTTACTAAAAAAAAAAAAAAAAAATTTTTTTTAAATAGTAACTGCTTTCTTTATTTTACTAATTGCTTGTTCTCAAATCCTACTTTGTTAAAA
The DNA here is from genome assembly GCA_029593785.1 of Cabassous unicinctus. Lineage (NCBI taxonomy): Eukaryota > Metazoa > Chordata > Mammalia > Cingulata > Chlamyphoridae > Cabassous > Cabassous unicinctus. Next base: position 16,522 of record JAQZBX010005024.1, on the reverse strand, counting down.
CAAGAATATTTGTGGAGGTAAAAGTAGAAATAAGCACTGGTTACATAATCTTATCATTTTATTTAAACAAGGCTGTACCTCCTCTTCTTTAGAAGAGCCGAGAAAGATAGGGTGGAAAACTGTTAATCAGCATAGTGGAATGATGTTTCTTAACTCTTGTATGTTTTCATTGGAAAGCATTCCAAAAACAATGGCGACAACACCCTCCTAATAAACTCAGGGCTCAGAAATCCTGCAGCTTTCAAAAGGACCCAGGATGAGCCATACGTGTTTACTCATTACCCTGATAATTGTTTTGGCTGTAAGATAAAAGGTTAAGAATTAATTTTTCTCAGGAGATATGTGGGAAGGGAAGATGATGGAAAGAATGGTGAAGCATTGTGACAGCATTCTAATAAAGACAATGCTTTGTGCTACTGAGTGTTGTGTAGAACTCAGTGAAAAAATAGGTGAAGGCAATTCCAGGCAACTTCATTTATAGAATTTACAGAGATAATCAGTGTTCCAACTAAAAATAAAGCAACCACTCAGCTTCAATACTTTATTTTAGAAAAGAACAACAAAACTATCTTGAGACTCATCACTTAGTTATTCCAGGGTTGCTAGGAATACTGCTTGTAGGCATCTGTGTATCTCAAAATCACAGCATTTCATGAGTTGAAGAAACCACAGCAGTCCAAGCACCTCAGTCCAACCAACTGAACCCAAGATGATGTTGGGCCCAAGACCACTAGGCTAGTACATGGCAGAACTGCTTCTCAGATTGAGGTTGTTGGCATTTTGGAGGGGGTGGGGGGCAGTGAGGAAAAGGAGGGAGTGCTTGTGGTCAGTTCATGGAGACTACAACAGTAGAGTCCTGAGATGCTGGGGGAGGTGGGGATGCAGCAGGATTTATGAAAACTCCTCTCTACCCAGAGAGTCTCCATTGTGCTCTGCTTTCTTTATCTTTCAGAAGTTCTCCTCTTCTTCTAATTCCTAATTATCAAAAATAAATTCTGGGAGCAGACATGGCTCAAGCCATTGGGCACCTCCCTCCCACATGGGAGGTCCCGGGTTCTGTTCCCTGGGCTTCCTAAAAAGAAGACAAGCACACATGAACAGACACAGAGAGCAGACAGCGAGCGCAAAAAAATGGGGGTGGGGGGGAAATGGGAGCAAAAAAAAAATTCTTGTGTCTTCTCTTCTAGACCTGAAAAGCGAGGGAGTGAGGGGGATAAAAGACTTAAAAAGCTACATACCAAACCATTAAAAGTTGTTTATCTTTGGGAAGGGCAACAAATTTTAAAGAAAAGCATAAGGTGAAGGTGTGAAGTTTACACAAGAGTAAATATTTGTGTGGAATTTTGTATTAATAAAAATTATTTTTATTATAAATGGAAGGTAAATTATCATAATTTGATTTAAATTAATATGAAAACAAATTATTATATTCTTCTCAAGATCATGACTATCCTGTCATCCACACGTAGCACAGAAGAGGGGCTCAGTGGTTGGAGCTTATAGAGTCAAGTACTTGTTAGTCAATTTCTTGTTAGACAAATGCCTTCAGAAATCATCTAAAATAAAGACCTCAATTTGCAGGCAGAAAACAAAGTTCAACAGAGGTTGGGCCTAAGGTCACAATGGCAGAGCTGCCTAGCAGGGCTAGGACTAGAATTCAGGTTTTCTGACTCCTGAGCCATTGTTCCCTATAATAACTTAGAAGAATTTGAGAACAAATATTTTATAGCAATCCATCTTCCAAATTAATTGGTTTAGAATTATTAGTGTTGGGCTAGAGCCTGCCTGCACTGGTTTTCACCAGCATCTACTCTTGAAACCAGATGCAGCTGTACCTTTCAGTTAGACTTGCTGATGAATATAAATAAGATGTTAACCGACCTGTCTTGCTTGGCCTCAGTGCACAATCCCACATCACCACCATCTTCAAAGACTGCACCTCCACCTCCAAGAGCATCTCAAACCATCAAAGCAACAACCAAACGTTCACCTAAATCACCAAACAAGAAGAAGACTAAGAAAGTTATAGAATCAGAGGAAATTACAGAAGGTAGGAAGATGATGGAAGTAACAAAAGGAGGATTTCTTAGGTGAAATAACCTGTAGGTAGACTATTTATAAAAGACTCTTCTCCTAGAACAGTCATCTTGTAAGTCATGAAAGGCTCATTACATTTTTGTTATTTATTTTTTAAGAGAAAAGTTTGCTTGCTTTATGTCAAAGTTTAACCCAAAGTATAAACCCTCAAGTATTAAAGTTTTTCCTTATTTACAGAATTCAGTATGAGACCAGGTTAAAATTGTCAAAAGGAACAAATCTCATTATTTGAAGAAAAAAAAAAAAAAAGTCTCTGATTTTCTTGACAGAATAATTAGTTTTTGTGAGACATTTTGGCAGTTATGGGAAGGTTGAGAGAAAGTTGTACTGTTAGAATCTGTTATATACTCATTTGCTTTGCTTTTAATTGGAAATTAAAAGGGCGGTTGATCATAATACTGATGAACTAAAAGCAGAACACAGACATTTGTAGATCAGTAAAGAGCATTTCTTGTATTTCAACTGGCGGTTCTTTCTTGTTTTAAATCACAGTTCGTGTGATCGACATTTTTATTTGATTTGTAGAACATTCTATTTCTGAAAATCAAGAGTCCTCCTCTTCCTCTTCCTCTTCCTCTTCACGTATTCGGAAAGTCAAGTCTTCCAAAAATTCAGCTGCTAATAGAGAATTACAGAAGAAACTCAAAGGTTTGAGCATTGATAAAGCTCAATGACTATATCAATGCCATGTTAACAACCATAATTTAAAAGTAATGTGCTGGTAGAACAATTTGAGGATATTTCAATATTTGGGGGTATAAAACTTTATAAAAATTATTTTAGAAGATACCAAATGAATACTTCCTATAGGAAAGTAGTGCCAAGCAGCTAAGAAACCACTCAAAAACAAAACATAAGATCTATGACAGCAACTGTGGAACCAAGGGTCTGGGCCAGAGATGATTATTGATGTTATTCTAATACAATTCCTGGCTACTTGACCTCCTCCTCCTCCTCCTCCTCCTCCTCTTCTCCTCCTCCTCTTCTCCTCCAACTATCTACCTTTTTTCATTTATCTTTCTTCAGCTTTTTAAAATTTTATTTAACATTTATATACTGCTTTGTTTTACAAATATTAATTCATTTAATTCTCATAAACCTCTATGAGACAGGTACTATTATAATCTACATTTTACAAATCTTTATTTTCCATAATAAATTGCATGTCATCTGACTTATTTTTTTCTCAAGTAGAGAATGTACTATATAGTAGGTATTACCTCCTGAGGGAAGATTTCCTTCGTTCTGCTTTTTTATTTCCTAAAATATATATGCTTTTTTTCAAGAAATATACTGGATTTTTGAAGAACTGTGTTTCCTGAGTAGTTGTGATTTCCTCTAAAATAGTCTATCTAGCTAAGTAGACAGATGTTAGTTTTTGAGTCATCCAGAGTTTTACACACAATAGAAGTGCAGTATGTATTTGCTAAGTGGAATTCACCTCAGTGACAGTGCCCCCTGGGATTTGTAGTTCACCTATATGGTAGCTTCTATGGGAATAGTTAAATAGGGACTTTTGCTGCCATGGCATCCTAATCTCCCTACTTCCCCTGAGACTCCCATATTTGGGTAGGCAGAGGGAAGAGAGTAGCTGATAGCCCCAGTACTGTACATGTGCCTCAGCAGACTCCTTGAGGGTGATTGTAGAGGCTGCTGCAGTAATTGGTGGAGTGAAACTACAAGATGTGGGAACTAGGTTTCCTGTAAGGAAGGAAGGAGCACTGAGTGATGAGAATAAGAGGAATGGGGGGAAAGTAAGAGGCAAAGAGATGAATTAGTGTTATTCATCACCTTGGTCATTTCAAAGGTGCCAACTGACTTCCATGTATTAATTGTATAGGGTTTTACTTGTGCTTTTCATCCCTTACCTCATTTATTTCCTAAGACAGTCAAATAATATAGGTCGAGTATTTACCATTTTACAATAAATTAATGGGCATACTGGAGGTTAGCAATTTGCCTAGGGGCACACAGCTAGGCAGTGATAAGGGTGGGATCTATTGTTACTATTAAAAAAAAAAAGATTAAAAATAACAAGATGTATATATTTTTTCTAGTAAAAGATAAGAAGAAAGAAACTCCTAAAAATAGACCTACCCCAGAACCACCAATTGTAGATGAAGCTGGAAGTGGATTGGACAATGGTGATTTCAAGTTCACTCCAACTCTTGACATTCCTACCACCCAGAGCAATAAAGTCACCACATCTCCCAAGATTACAACAGTAAAACCAAAAAATCCTAAACCCAGTCTTCTACCTAATCCTGGTACGAGCACTGCTAAGGTCACATCCAAAGAGACATCTTCAACAGTAGAAACTAAAGACACCAATAAAACAAATAAACAAACTTCAGCTAAAACAAAAGAGACTACTTCAGCTAAAGAGACACGAAGCACTGAGAAAAAATCTGCTAAAGATTTTACACCCACATTTGAAGTGCCTGCTAAACCTACACCCAAGGCTGAAACTACAACCAAAGCCCCTCCTCTCATGACCCCCAAGAAATTGACTCCCACCACCACCAAACCACCAGCTCCTACCACCCCCAAGGCACCTGCTCCCACCACTGCCAAGCTGCCCATACCCACCAGCCCCAAGGAGCCCGCTCCCACCACTGCCAAGGTGCCGGATCCCACCACTGCCAAGCTGCCAGCTCCCACCACCACCAAGGCGCCCGTACCCACTACTGCCAAGCCACCGGCTCCCACCACTGCCAAGGCACCCATACCCACCACCGCCAAGGTGCCGGATCCCACCACCGCCAAGCCACTGGCTCCCACCACTGCCAAGGCACCCATACCCACCACCCCCGAGAAGCCCACACCCATCACTGCCAAGGTGCCGGATCCCACCACCGCCAAACTGCCAGCTCCCACCACCACCGAGGCACCTGTACCCACCACTGCCAAGCCACCGGCTCCCACCACTGCCAAGGCACCCATACCCACCACCTACGAGAAGCCCACACCCACCACTGCCAAGGTGCCGGATCCCACCACTGCCGAGGTGCCCGCTCCCACCACCACCAAGGCATCTGCTGCCCCCACCTCCAAGGCATCCATACCCACCACTGCCAACCCAGGGGCTCCCACCACTTCCGAGAAGCCCACACCCACCACCGCCAAGCCGCCGGCTCCCACCACCACCAAGGCGCCCGTATCTACCACCCCTGAGAAGCCTGCACCCACCACTGCTGAGGTGCCGGATCCCACCACCGCCAAGGCACCCATACCCACCACTGCCAAGCCACTGGCTCCTACCACCACCAAGGCGCCCATACCCACCACCCCCGAGAAGCCCACACTCACCACTGCCAAGCCAGCAGCTCCCACCACTTCCAAGAAGCCCACACCCACCACCGCCAAGCCGCCGGCTCCCACCACCACCAAGGCGACCATAGTCACCACCCCCGAGAAGCCCGCACCCACCACCCCTGAGGTGCTGGCTCCCACCACCGCCAAGGCATCCATACCTACCACCCCCGAGGCACCTGTACCCACCACCACCAAGCCGCCGGCTACGACCACTCCCAAGGCGCCTGCACCCAGCACCGCCGAGGAACCCTCTCCCACCACACCCAAGGAGCCCGCACCGACCACCACCAAGCCACTAGCTCCCACCACTGCCGAGGTGCCAGCACCTGCCACCCCCGAAGAGCCCTTTCCCACTATTCCTGAGGCACCTGCTCCCACCACTTCTGAGGCCTCTATTCCAAATATCACTGGGGAGCCTCTCACCACCCCCAAGACCCCTGCTGAACCAACCCCTGAGTTTCCTGCAGAACCCACACCAAAGGCTCTTGAAAAAGATCCCAAGGAACCTGCTTTACCTACAGCCAAAACTCCTGACGTGACCAAACCTGAAATGACTACAACAGCTAAAGACAAAACAAAAGAAAAAGCCATACATACTACATCTGAAATTACAACTATTGCACCTAAAACTACAACAAAAGAAACAGCAACTACAACAGAAAAGAAGACTACTGAATCTAAAATAACCAGTACAAACACACAAGTAATATCTACCACAACTGAAGATACCATAATGCCACCCAAAACAACTCCTAAACCTAAAACTATTACATCCAAAGTATCTACAACAAAGACAACTACTAAAGCTGAAGAGACTATGAACAAACCTGAAGAAATAACAGCTAAACCAAAAGATACAGCTACTACTTCTAAAGTGACAACTCCTAAGCCACAAAAGCCAACCAAAGCACCCAAAAAGCCCACTTCTACCAAAAAGCCAACCAAAACACCGAAAGTGAGAAAACCAAAGACTACCCCTCCTTCAAAGGTAACATCAACATTGCCTGAATTGAACCCTTCCTCTTTAAATGAAGCCATGCTCCAAACCACCACCAGCCCTAACCAAATGGCAAACTCAGAAATGGATGAAGTAAATCCAAAGAATGAAGATGTAGATGCTGCTGAAGAGGGAAAACCTCACATGATTCCTAGGCCCCCTGTATTAATTCCTCTAGGTATTCCAGCCATTGATTCTATAGTGATAGGACCCAATCAAGGCATGAACACCAACCCCATGTTTTCAGGTAATAAGAATCAGTTTCTTTCATTTAAAAAACTGGTGATGTTAACAATTTCATCTGAACTAGAATGCCCAGATTTAGTATCATTCTACTTAGATAAAATTATCTGGAATGTTGACCTTATTACCTTGTGGTTTTATAGCTCTGTAGCTAAGCAGGAGAGTACCACAGTAATCTTATTTAGTTTTTGGAAAATTGAGTCATAACCAGTAATAACCTAGTATTATGAATTCAGTGCATCTTTGTAAAAAGAGATGGTGTATAGAAGGTAAAAAAAAAAAAAAATCGTTGGGAGTCTAAAATTATTCTTTTCCAAACCAATCTCAAAGTGCAATCTAACCTGAAAAAAAGAATTTCCCATTAAGTTCAAACATCCAAGAAAGGTCTAATTTACATGAAGATAAAGGTAACCTGGCCCATAATTTATTTTTATATAGTACTTTCTTTAGGAAAGGGCAAACAGGGGAAAAAGAACCCTGAGGGCAGATTTGAAAAGAATGTAAATACTTTTCTCATTCTGTTATATATCAGCCTAATATTTAATTATTTGTTTTAGACGAGACTAATTTATGCAATGGTAAACCAGTAGATGGACTGACTACTCTGCGCAATGGGACATTAGTTGCATTTCGAGGTAAGCTAAGTACATATTTCTTTTTCTTCCCATCATTTTGTTCCTGGCATTCATAAAAATCAAAGCCATAGCAAAGTGCTAGCTTGGGTTGAGTTTTCTGAGTCATCTGATTTATGAACCTTATACGATATTATGAAAACCTGAGAGTAAACCAACATATTGGGTTAACAAAATTAGACACATTAAAGTAACAAACAAAAGCACCTGAAGGGATACCTCTGAGGATTTTCTTCCTATTAGGAAACAAAAGGTAGTTCAAATTTTCATTTCATATCAAATGAAATGACAGCAGGATTTGTATTCCCTTCTCTATTTTATTTGAAAATATCATCTTGATAGTGATGTTTAAAGGTGTTACACTGAGAATAATAGTTTTGTTTTCTAACTCCTGTAATCTTCTAGTCCAATCTTTTGAACATGTAGATAAATTATAGACTATAGAAGCTAAGGAGATTTTACTAGCCATTTGACAGAAGTCCGTAATTCTGAAAGATAATGAAATTGAGACCCAGAGAAATGAGTGGTTTTCTAAGTCACAAACCTGGAAGCTTTTAGAAAAACTGGAAAACATGCCAAATTTTAGACTTGAGAAATATCTACTCTCAGAAATATTCTATTACCACCTTCTGTACTAATAGTCACTGTACTAATTCAACCTTCTATTCATACAATGCTTAACAGTCAATCCATTTTTATAAGCCTTTTTTTTTTTTTTTTT
>JAQZBX010005023.1:20679-57938 GCA_029593785.1 Cabassous unicinctus | reverse complement strand
CATCAGACCCGTGTGGGTGAGCCCCCCAGGTCACACGAGCCACACAGCAAGATGATGACATAACAGGAGAGTGACACAAAGGAAAGCCAAGACGAAATGTGCTGTAAAACCAGGAACTAAGGTGGCTTAGGCAGTAGGATGCCTCTCTCCCACATCGGAGGTTCTGAGGATCGAATCCCAGTGAAGACAGGAGATGGATGAGAAGAGAGGGCAGGAAATGGACACAGAGAGTTGTCCAGCAAATGGACACAAAAACAGCGAAAACAGGGGGTGGGGGGTGGGGTGCTAAAAATGGATAAAAGAAAGTAAATAAATAAATCCTTTTTAAAAAAGTATAGGGGAGTAAGATATGGACTATGGTGAATATTAATACTTTGAAAATGCTCTTTCAAAATTTCTTAACAAATGTTTCATAACAATGCAAAGTATTTGTGGTGGGGTGATGTGTGGGAGCCCTGTATGATGTTATACATGTTTGTTTTGTAAGTTCACAATGTTTACTGAACACTTATAGTTTATGTATGTTCCTGTATGAATGATATACTTCAATCATTTAAAAAAAAAAAAAAGCAAGAGTTTCCCTGACTCAAGCAACCATTCTTTCCCATCCTCAAGATTGAGGAATGAGCAATGGACTAAAGCAGACTTATTATTATTCTATTATAGACTTATCATTATTCTAGCAATGGAAGAACTTTTATCATTACTATAAAGGCAATGGCCACCAGAGGTTCTGAGGGGAGGGAGAGAGAAGAGTGGGTGTAATATGGGGGCATTTTTGGGACATTGGAATTGTCCTGCATGACATTGCAGTGATGGATACAGGCCATTATATATTTTTTCATAACATACATAATTGTGCCGACAGAGTGTAAGCTATAATGTAAACGATAGTCCACATTTAGTAGCAATGCTTCAATATGTGTTCATTGATTGTAACAAATGTACCACATTAATGAAAGATGTTAATGTGGGAAAGTGTGGGATTGGGAAGCAGTGGGGCATATGGGAATCCTCTATATTTTTTATGTAACATTTATGTAATCTAAAACTTCTTTTAAAATAAAAAGAAAAAATTTTTAAAAAGGTTCAGAATGAGAACCTGGAAGAATGAACATATGAGTAACTTGACATATAGCTAAAGAGATAGCTGTAAAAGTTGTTTGAACAACTTTTTTTACATTTGCATTAATTTAAAATGCTAAAAAAAAAGAGTTGGTATTGGCAATATTTTCAAACAATTGCAGAAATAGACAATCTTGTTTAAATAAAGAAGTAAGCAGAGTGCATATCATCATTAAATTGATAAAACAAATAATGGAAAGTTCCAAATGGAAATGGCTTACCTGGTTACAAAGAAAGATATGCTCTTTTTTCCCCCATTTAATTAAGAAAAAGATGTTTTCACTATTGCTATTCGTGAAGAGGGGTGCTGATTGGAGCTCTAGCTTTGTGAATTTTTTTATACTACTCTTCATTCTGCTGGTTATGTAAGAAAATATATATATACAAAAATATTTATCACACAGCTCGTATGTACCAGTTGTTGCTTTAGACACTTGTATTAAAACAATAAGCCAGATACAATACAAGGCTTTTTATACCTTACAGTTTAATAAAAGAGAGACATGCAAACAGACACTTGTAATGCAGAAAGTAATGTGACAAGAGAACCTTTTTAATAGAAGATCTGATAATAAAGCAATCAAGGGAACTAAAAAAAGGGGAACTAAAATTCCAGACATCTGGCTGGACTTAAGTATTCCTATAATATAATTTGATTTTCTGGCATGGAATCTACTCTTAAGATCCAAAATATAGGGTCACCCTTACTTGACAGTTGAGCATCTGTGAATGTAATATTGTGTTGGCAAAGAGAAAAATCTCTCATTTCACCTTTAACATTATTGTGCATCTAATCAAAAATTTAAGAAGAGCATAAAACCATTGATCTAGAAATCATAATGCAAACATTTCTCTGGCAATCACAAATTCATACCCTAGCTATTAGAAATTTTAGAATTTGTACAAATATATTTTTAATGTTCTTTATATTTTCAAAGACTTCTGAAGTAGATTTGTGTGAGCTATGCAATATTTTAATATGTACTGTATGAAAACAAATAAACAAGACAGTGTAAACTCTTGTTGTTAATTAAGATTTGTAACTTAATCTATATTAAGGCAATATTTTAATGTATTTATGTGGTGTCATGGTGCACTTCACAATGAACTTTGATTTCATCTGTTCAAGGTACTCACTGAATATGATTTCACGACCTTGGTGAAAGTTTAAAAACTCATGCTTATATTTGTCAGGAAACAATTTTATGGTCAGTTGAATCTATCAGTGTGCTAAAGAAGTTATTGGGGAAATTCCAAAATTTTAATTAATTAAATTAGTTTATATCTATATATTTTTATGTTATCAAAGTATTAGTCTATGCACTTGGGTAGGCTTAATAGCTATGTGATATATAGGTTGGGAACCATGTCCCATTTTGCACATACATGCTGACTGACAAAGTCATAAAATAACAATGTTAGAGGGGCTCTGATATTCAATCAAATCATCCATTTTATGAGTTATTAGAGACTATTTCCATTTGATAGATATTGCACAATTAAATGCTTAACATTTTTATGTTTTGATATTAAGAGAAAAAGTAATTTTTAGGGTATAAATATGGTAGTATCAATTTAGTAGTTTAGTAAAAATACAGTAGAAATTGAATAAAGTTAAATTTCATCTGCTATTAATATGCTCATCTGTACATATATTTGAAATACATATTAATATTCTCAGATTTTAGAGAAGCTGTAGCTTTACTTCAGGATACAAGGTGGTGCTGTTTCATTTCACAAATAAAAACTGCACTTACAAAAAGCTAGAAAAGGCTAGAATGAGGACATCATACCTTATAAGAGAGCAAGAAAACAGCAGCCAATTCCATACCTCTACATGCCAGTTATGATTTTTTAATGGAAAAAATAGATGTTATATCTACATACAATGTACAATGTTAACCCAGAGGCAATAACAATATTCAACCAAGGGTGAAGTGTTCATTTTTTAGTAGTTTACAGGTTTCTGTGGCCTGAAATAGTTGCAAAGCAAGCAAAGGCCCCAGTCTTAGGGGATTAAAAGTATATGCCTTATGAAAAATGAGTGGAAAGTTAAGGGTTATTTCTTGTTCTTCTTGGATTTCTATACTGAGAACCAACTATTTTTCTGGCTTTGTAAATGAAAAGCCAAGCTCATCTTTTAATTCAAAGTCTACTGACCTGTGATATTAATGAAGACCAAAGGTTTCTCCTGCCTTCTATCTATTCAAGTGCTAATCACCATTGCCTAGTTATTATGGGAATTTAAATGCTACAGAAAGTGAGGAGGTTTGAGTGTCTTTTCCTTCACATCACCCTTTCTCTACCCTTATCCTTACTTTGCATAGAGAATATAAATGAGAATTTGGGGTCCTGTTTAAATGTCAGATTTACTGTGTGATATCAGTCAAATTAAGTAACCTTTCTGGGCTTGTTTTCATATTATTTTAAGAGATGCTTAATACTAACATATTCACAGAAGGCTTGAAGTGCTTTTAGTGTTTTTAAAACAAATGGGAGAGCAAGTTTATTTGCTGAAATTTGGTAATGTGGAGAAATTTGGTTGTTTAGTGTATGTTAATATCCTTAGCAGATTTTTGCAAAAATGATTGACATCTATAACAATTTTATCAGGTGCTTCTTTATACTTCAATCTATTTATCTTATTGCAGTTTTGAGCTATGAGAAAGTAAAATAAGCTCTAAACATATGCTGAGGAATTGTGAAATATAATTAAATCTTTTATTGATTTGTTTTCACTCAAACTTTTTACCCTGACACATGAATATTTAAGTGCCAGTTCAAAAATCAGTATTAAAGTTAATTTACTTTTCACATTTTTGTATTTTCTGTACTAAAGCCTGACTCATATGTTCAAATAATATATAGGAAAAGCTGCACTGTTCACTTTTTTTGGCATAAAATAGATTTATTTAAATAACAGTTTATACTTGGCTTTTCTGACAGAATAAATAGTAGACTCATTTATTGAGGATATTATATTACATGGCATTATTTATTCTATGGAGTACAGAATCATCATTAATATAACTTTGAAAGGAGGTTTATGCCACCAGAATTTATGTCAATGAGGACAAAAAAGTCAAGGACGTTCACTTAGTAACAAAAACCAATAACAAAAATGTTTACTATGGTAGCTGATGAGGCTTTGCCTGCTGAAAGGGGATAGCATATCCTCTGTTGTTTTATCCTTTTTCCCTAAAACTTAATGCTGAGTCACTATGACATGAGTATTAGATATTTCCCCTTATGAAAAGCATCTAATATCTTCAGTTGGTACTGTTGCATAGTAGTATAAATTATGGTTTTGAATCATGCAGATGCCTGGATTTGTCAAGTATATGCCACTTACAGCTGTGAGGTCTCAGGCAAATAAAGCAGGTTGTGATTCAGTTCCTTATATATCTATAAAATGGGGCCATTACTACTTACCTGCTTCATAGAGTGATGAATGAATTAAATGAGATAATTCATATATAGTGCTTAGCAAATAGCAAATACACAATAAAAATTAGTACTCCCTAGACTATCTTTACCACTTTTCTGTAAATTTAAAGCAAAAAAAATTATTTAAAAAATTTTAAAACTAATTGACATAAATTTGTCCATGTATTTGTCAAAGTAAATTGTTTGCCACTGGATTATAATTATAAAATGATTTAAACAAAAACTTTTTCTGCTTATAAAAGGGATAGAAAGTAATTTTAGAAACTTTAAAAAACATTAACAAAATGGAGGACAATTTAGTCATTGAAATTTCATTACCCGGAAGGAAACATTGATATTCTGTATATTCTTTTTTTTCTATTTATATAAATAAATTTTAAAAATAAAAATCATACCATAGATAGATAGATAGATCTTTTTTTGTCTATTCTTTTCACATAACAACAGAAGAATATCTTCCCATAACACTAAATATTCGTTTACATCAAGAGTGGAAAACAGTTCCTACTTGAGTGCCAAACATTATTTAGTGTTCTTGGATGTTAGGAGTACTTTGTTGAGAAGGAACCAGGAGCTGCCTCTTGGCTTAGTTTGAAGGATGGAAATTATTGGGCAGTGGAGTTCTGCAATGTGTTCTTATAGTACAGCTCTATATTTCTTGTCTCATCGCTATTTTTCTTGTTTTTAATCATAAAGAATTAAACAGAAAAGTAGAGAAGAGCAAAATGAACTGTCATATACCATCTCCTAGATTTATCCATTGTTAGTATTTCTCATATTTGTTTCATTTTTCTAAGTTCTTTTATATTAAATTAGACATAAAAATATTGCATCCCTAAATATTTAAGTTAAGTATTTTTACAACTAGAAATATTTTTCTACTGTGTTAGTTTTCTTGGCTGCTCAAGCTAATACCATGCAATGGGTTGGCTTCAATAATGGGAATTTAATAGTTCACAGTTTTGAGGCTAAGAGAAGTCCAAATAAAGTCCAAATAAAGGCTTCATCAAGGCAGTGTTTTTTCACAAACACTGGAATTCTGGGGTTGCGTGCCAGCGATCCTTGGTCCTTGGCTCCTCTGTCACATGGCAATGCACATGGTGTCCTCTCCTGTTCTCTGTTCTCTTCCAGGTTCTGTCAACTTTCAGCTTTGGGCTGCTCCTTCTGTTGTTTTCTATCCCTGTGTCTGAATTCTATTCTGTTTATAAAGGACTCCAGTAATAGGATTAAGACCCATCTTGATTGAGTTGGGCCACACCTTAAATGAAGTAACCTTTTTAACATCAAAAGTTCCTTCTTACAATGGGTTCACACCCACAGGAATGGATTAAGTTTAAGAACACATTTTTCTGGTGTACATAGCTCCTAACTACCAATCATACTTAGCCTAAGAACTATTGTTTCAACTCAACTCCTGAAGGGCATGCGCTAGTGAGGCCGTGAGACCAAAGAACACACCTGGCATTTAGTCAGGCATAAGCTTTCTTGGGACTTACAAACAGGAGAGACTCTTTGATGGCAGCAGGTCAAAGAATGAATGAAGCTAGTGTTCTGCAAAGAGATGAGAAAATGAGGGGTGATATATGAGGGGTTCCAGAACAAGGACATTCCATAGGACATAAGAAGAGTTCCTGCTAGGTTCATGTGAAGTGTATATATGGGGTGTAGTGATGTTTTCACTACGCTCCTAGAAATGACGTTTACCAAGGACGTTTACTGCTTTGGAAAGATTATAGTTCACGACAACATCTATACATTCTCTCCCCTCTGGGGAGGGTTGTTAACCTTTAACCTATGTCTAGGTCACACAGGCAGCTACATGCTGAGGACTTGGGGGCAGGGCCTGAGTTACCACAATGATTTTCTCATTAACAAATTTAGCAAAAAGTTCCCTAATACCATCCAACACTCAGCCCCTTTTCCAATTACTCTAAATGGAAAAATATATTTTACAAATGGGTCTGCTAAAATAGGATACAATTAAGAGCCACATGCATTTTGTTGGACTGTCTTATAATTATCTTTTAATCTACAATAGTCCTCTTACTTATGTTTTTTTCATGAAATTTTGAAGAGACCACACTGACGTATAAAGCATCCTGCCTTCTTAATTAGTCTGATTGTGTCCTCATGATATATCATTTAACTTGCCCTCTATCACCATTATCACCTGTAAACTAGAAGTTAGATATAAAAGCTTGATCAGAATCAGAGTAAACATATTGGGCAAGAAATCTTACCAGGTAGTTTTATCATAAATGTTTCTTATTGCAGCACAATAGGAAATATGTAATGTCTCATTTTTCCAACATTAATCATGTCCAGATTAATCATTAGAATTAGGTGGTGACAGACAGATCATGCCATTGTAAGGTTATGTTTATTTGTTTATTTTTTACATTGTAATTAGGAAAACATTTGTGGGGTAAAGCATTGATACCATGTATCTTGTTTCCATCTGAATTCCTTAATGGCATCCACTGTT
This sequence comes from Cabassous unicinctus, assembly GCA_029593785.1. Lineage (NCBI taxonomy): Eukaryota > Metazoa > Chordata > Mammalia > Cingulata > Chlamyphoridae > Cabassous > Cabassous unicinctus. The sequence continues at coordinate 50,881 of JAQZBX010005023.1, read as the reverse complement.
GATCTTAGCCTGTATAAATTATTTCATTATGTTTTGTAAAAACCTAATTTTTGTTCTACATGTATTATCTGCATTATTCTGTAAACAATTGCTTTTCCCTACCAACTAAAGTTTTTCTACAAATTCAACAATATTTACCAACATTTCAAAGCCATGTATCTAACCACCTCCCTATTTGGGGAACTTAAGATTATTTCTAACATTTTTTCACAAAACTTATTTGCCAATCAAGATTTTCCTTAGGAAAGCCAATGAATGAATGGGCACTAACAGAATAAGGCTTACGAATTGTAACATGTTTCAATGAAGGTTTTGTGTTTGTCTGTGTGTACATGTATATAATTCTTATGCTTTTTAACAGCTTTATTGAAATATAATTAATATACTATACAATTCATCCATTTAAATTATACAATTTAATGTTTTTAGTATTTTTATGGGATTGTACATCAATCACCACAATCTAATTTTTGAACATTTTTGTCCAAAAAAAAAACAAAACAAAAAACCTGTGCCCTTAACAGTCACTCTTTATGTCCTTCTGCTCTCCTCCTCAACTCTAGGTGACTACAAATGAAAGTACTTTATTAAACATTTTGTCTATCCTGGACTTTTCTTATAAATTGAGTCATACAGTATGTGGTCTTTTGTTACTGGCTTCTTTCTCTTAATATAATATTTTTGAGATTCATCTATGCTTTAGAATGTATCAATACTTCATGCCTTTTGATGGATGAATAATATACCATTGTATATTATTTTGTTTATCAGTATATAAGTTGGTGGACATTTCGTTTGTTTCCACAAACTTTAGTTTGGAGCTCTTAAATATAATGTTTCTATGAATATTCATGTGCAAGGTTTTCTTATCTCTTGGGTAGGAGTAGTATTACTGGGTCATTTGGTAACTCTATATTTAAATTTTGAGGAAATGTCACGCTGTTTTCCAAAGTAGCTGCATCATTTTACATTCTCACAAGCAATGTATGACGGTTCCAATTTTTCTACATAATAACAGTTGATAATGTCTGTTTTTGTGATTATAGCCATCTTCGTGAATGTAAAGTGATATCTTACTGTGGTTTTGATTTGCATTCTGTAATGACTAATGACTTTAAGAATTCTTTCATGTGCTTATTGGACATTTGTGTATTTTTTTTGGGAGAAAGGTCTATTCAAATCCTCTGACTGTTTTTTAAAATTGGGTTATTTGTCTTTTAATCATTGAGTTATGAAAAGTTCTTTTTATATTCTGAATACAAGTCCATTGTCAGACATATAATATGCAAATATTTTCTCCCATTCTATGGGATGTCTGTTTACTTTCTTGATGCTATCCTTTGAAGCACAAAAGTTTTAAATTTTGATGAAGCCTAATATGTCTGTTTATCCTTTTGTTGCTTGTCCTTTGGTTTAATATAAAAAATCCACTACCTAATTCAAGATCACAAATATTTACTCCTGGGTTTTCTTCTAGGATTTTTATAGGCTAGCTTTTAAAGTTATGTCTGTGATCCATTTTGAGTTATTTTCTATGTATAGTTTGCCATAGGGGTCCAACTTCATTCTCTTGTTTGTGGATGATTATTCACTTGCTCCAGCATGATTTGCTGAAAGGTCCATTGTTTCTGCCATTGAGTTGTCTTGGCATCCTTGTTGAAAATTAATTGACCATAAATGTAAGGATTTACTCCAGGAATCACAATTCTATTTCATTGAGCTATTTATCTATTTTATGCCAGTACCTCACTGTCTTGATTACTGGTACTTTGCATTAATTTTGAAATTGAGAAGTATAAGTCATCCAACTTTGTCCTTTGTTTTGAAGATTATTTTGGCTACTTTGATTTCATTGCATTTTCATGTGAATTTTAGGATCAGTTTGTCAATTCTCACGAATAATACATGCATTGAAAAAAAAATACAATTCTTTAAAAAAAAAACACCATTTGAAATTTTAATGGGGATTGCATTGAATCTTTAGATCAATTTGGGGAATGTTGCTTTCTTAACAATAGTAAGTCTTTAGATCCATGATCATGGGATGTCTTTCCATAATTTAGATGTCTTTAATATCTTTTAGTGATTTTTTTTATACTTTTAGTGCATAAATCTCATTCTTCTTTTTTTGAATATTATTTCTAAGCATTTTATTTCTTTTGATACTATTGTAAGTTGAATTGTTTTCTTAATTTTATTTTTGCATTGTTCACTGCTAATGTATAGAAATACAGTTTAATTTTATATATTGAAATTGTGATTTACAATATAGCTGAACTTGTTTGTTAATTCTGTTAGGTTTGTGTGTGTGTGTACATGCATGTATGCCTTAGAAATTTCACTATACAAGATCATGCCATCTACAAAGATAATTTTACTTCATTCTTTCCAATATGGACAGTTTTTTTTTTTTTTTTAATTTCTTGTCTAATTTCCTGCTAGAACTCCAGTATAATGTTGAATAGTGGCAAGAAAAAACAGCTGTGTCTTTTTCTTGATCTTAGGGGAAAGTGTTTAGGCTAATATAAACACACCATTAAGTATGATATATGTTTTAGTTTGCCAAAGGAATGCCAATGCAAAGTACTAGAAATGTGTTGGCTTTTCAAAGGGTATTTATTTGAGGTAAAAGCTTACAGTTCCAAAGCTATAAAAAGTCCAGTTCAGGGCACCATAAGATATGCCTTTTCACCCAAGTCAGCTGCCACATGTTGAAGCAAGATGGCGGGCGACCTCTGCCTGGTCTCTGCCTTCCCCTCCAGTCTGTACCATCTCCTGGAGTTCAGCTGAGGGGAACCAGGCATAGGGCTTGTCTCTTGCCAGGCCTCATCTCTTAGGCTCAGCTGCTCTACTCTCTTCCCAAATTCAGCTTCAAGCAGTCAGGCAAATGGCTTATCTCTCTCTGGGACCTCAGCTCCTTGAGCTTCTCCTTTCCATCACATGGCAGCATCAAATATGGCAGAGCTCTCTTTTCCTTTGTGTTTCTGTTTTTTATCAGACCCAGTAAGAGGGTAGAGATTCAACCTGAGTCATGCCTCACTGAAGAAGTCCAATTGAAAAAAGTTCTCACACCCATAAGAACTGCTCTCTATTTTTGTAGTTGGCCTTTCTTGAATTGAGGAAGTTCCAGTCTATTCCTATTTTATTAAGTGATTTTATTATGAAAGGTGTTGGACTTTGTCAAATGCTTTTTTGGCATCTGTTGAGATTATCATGTGTGTTTTAGTTTGCTAAAAGCTGCTGTGAGCAATATACCAGAAACGGGTTGGCTATTAAAATGGGGCCTTATAAGGTTAAAGGCTTACAGTTCTGAGGCTGTGAAAGTGTCCAAATCAAGGCATCATAATCAGAAGTTCCTTTCTCCCCAAAGCGCAGCTGTGGGTGATCAGGCACATGGTAGCATCTCTTCTCTCTTCTCTAGGCCTCAGTGCTTTCAGCTTCTGGGTAAAGTGGCTTCCTCTCAGGTTCTATTTTCTGTTTATTTCAGTTTCTGGCTCCTGGGACCTTCTATCTTAACTTCTGGGTTCCTTTCTTTCTCTACAGTTTTTTCCTGTGTCTGCAGCTTTTTATTCCTCCATTTTTAAAGATCTCCAGTAAGAGGATTAAGAACCACCCTGGGTTATACAATCCAATCAAAGGCCCTTAACTGAAGTATTTAAATCAAAAAGTCCCATCTACAATAGGTTTACAGGCACAGGAATGGATTAGCTTTAAAAACAGAATTTTCTGGGGTCCACAAAAGCTCCAAACTACCACAGTATGCTTTTTTGTCTTTCATTCTATCAATATGGTCTATTTCATTGATTGATTTTCATATATTAAATCAACTTTGCATTTCTTGGATAAATTTCATTTTGTCATGTGTATAATTATTTTTATATGTTACTAGATTTGGTTTGCTTGTACTTTTGAAACTTTTTGTGTCTATATTCATGAAGGACATTGGTCTGCAGTTTTCTTTTCTTATGGTGTCAGTCTGATTTTGGTTTCAGGGTAATGATTTCATAGAACAAGTGGGGAAGTTGGGAAGTGTTTGTTCCTCTTATGTGTATTATATGGAAGAGGATTATTGTATATATATGGGTGTGTGTTTGTGTGTGTATATGAATGATGCTAATGTACTACTTTTGATATTGATAAGACTGATTTTCAATCTGATGTTTAAGAGGTGGGGCTAGCAAACTAAATCCTATATATTTTACATCCAAAATAAATCATAAATCCATCTTCTTCTCCATCTCCACTCCTTCCATTCTCAACTTCTCCGTGGGCTAACTCCCTCAAGTATATGAAATTTCCTTGTTTCCTCACATCCATATTAAATTTTTTCTCAAATCATTTTGCCCCTTTGCTTCATAGATTTTACCCTAATTTACAATCATATATTTATTTGTGTGATTATTTTTAACAAATTTTTTTTCCTTAAAAGTCATACATTATCATTTAAACACTGTAGAAAGAGACAAAGAATATTGTGGAAAAGAAAATCACCTGATATCCACAGGATGGTGCTAAAGGATATCCTGAGATAATCTTTCTGGCCTGATTTTCCCTTTGAGACTCACCTCATATGATCTCAAGTCTCTAGGCCTAAAATGATTAACAATATGTTTACCATGATGTAGGTGTGGCTTTGTACTTTGAGCTAATGTGTTTCATTGGTTGGAATAAAAGTGAAATTTAGTAGAAAGTAAATCACCTGGTCACTGACCACCTCTCTTGGTTGGGGCCCAATAATTTGCTTTAGCACTGTGGAATTTGCAGGCACTCAATATGAGCTCCTATTTCTGTCCCCTCCAACAGCACTGGCAAATTCCAATTCTATGCGAGACTGTCAGGCATGCCTTGTGGCTATGGGCATCTAGCCCACTTCTCCCATAGCCCTCTCTCTGCAAAGAGAAGGAAGGAGGCTCTAAATATTAGCAAGCTTAAAATGTGTGCAAATGGGTATTCCTTGTCACATTACACACAAGTAAAAGTATATGAATCTGAGCCAGGCTCTAAATGAGTTATCTACCTTGAGGGACAGCACTTGGCCATCATTACCATAATTATTTAGAAACAGCCATCATCAACTTAAGGTTATGTCATTCCCTATCCCTCTCTACCTTATGCAGAAATATGGATTAAAGAATAAACAGAATCAAAATTCAGTAACTTATTTTATTAAAAGGGGATGATAATTGATAAACTCTATTAATAAACATCCCTTTCAATTTTATTTGAATTGAACAAAAGGAAAAGAAACAGGAAGAACTGAAGGATATAATGAACTTCAGATAAATGTTTCTTCATCACGGGAGATGATATTGCAAAGGATCAGGCTAAGATAAAGGGATAATGAAACACATTATGAGGTTGAATAGCTATGCGTTTTTAAAAAAAATCTACATTTCCATTTTTTTACAATATCAGTTTACCTTGGGTATAAATTATGAAGTAGTTAGTGCAGGATGTGGCTTATTAATAGGTCTTAGGGCCTATTAACATGAATTCCTAAGACATCAGGGTAACTGATACTTGTTCTAGTTCCACAGCTCCAAGTTAAAGAATGTACTTATTTCAGGCTATGCAAGCTTGAACAGGGTGATAAATGGGAACGCTGCTGATGCTGAGTGTATAGGACCTCACCTTGTTATCACATTTTGTAGTATGTAAACTCTGAGACTGATGAAGAGCACTTGGCTCAGAAAAGACAGTCCCTGACACATATCAAACTAGCTTGTGTTCAATGCTAATCTAGGCTTAAGGATATAAGCATATATATATAAGGCAGGGCTTGGAGGGGTACTGAAAACAGCTGAAGTAACTTACACTCAATCAGGAATTATCATTGGAAAGTAGTTGTGAAAATTTTGGGGATCCAGATATTTGTACATTCATTGACCATAGAAAATGTTCTCTCTCCTTTGCGTATGCTGATTTTGCTGACTTTCTTCTGTGTTCTTTAGGTAAGTAAACGCTGTGTGCTTGGTTTTTCCTTCAGTTTGCTCCTATATTTTTACTCAGAAAAATAGAGTGGAAATATTATATATTTTCAATCTTTCTTCTTTCTCATAACACTTTTATAGATTATATAATTTTACTTTATTGTTATAGTATAAGATATTAATTTCTGTTCTGCAACCATAGCTCCTATAGTTGCTTTGTCTTATTTCTGTTGGTATGTAAATGCAGTGCTTATTTTTGATTTCTTTTATGTCAGCCTCTCCATTGCTCATTCTATATTTTGGCTCATTTATTAATCGACTGGGTCTGTCATTTTTTAAAAAATGGGTTTATGGTTGCTCTATTACTAGAGTGATTTCATAAATGTTCTTGCCTTTGTAATTGAACAATATCTTGGCCTGTGTCCAAGGAGACTTGGGTCCTTCTTTATTTCTTTTATTTTCTTTTGGAACTTTGTACATATAGCTTCATTATCTTCTCATATTCCATGCTATGAAGAAAAGTTTTAAATAAATCTTATTTTTTCTTTTTGTAAATATCTTTATTTATCTTCCAGGATGACTAAAATTTCTTTCTTTATCCTTGAGATTCAATAATATAATTACGGTATGAGTCATTGTGTGCTATAATATATCAAGCTTTACCTGGAAAATGGTGTGCCACCCAGTCTCTAAGTATTCTTCTTCCTTCATTTCAGGCAGTTTTTCTTGTGCTGTATCATTGAATAATTCCTCATGCTATTTGTTGAATTCTTTGCTTCTGGAATGTAAATTATTCTTAAGTTTGATTATGTGGTTTGTATAATAGTCTATCTTCTCTCTAACTGCTTTAATTAGTTCACTTTCACAGTGATTATCACAGGACTTACCTCTGTATCAGCATTTCCATTTCACTTTTTTCAATTCCATTCTTGGTTTCTAAATTTATTAATTCTGCTGCTGTTTTGGTGCTTTTACCATCCCCTTAGCTCTGTAGTTTTGTGGGAGGTTTTTTCCCCCATCGATTTTTCTATTTTTTCAATCTCTAATTTTTTACTTCTGTTTTAATGATTTCATGTTCTTTTAACTTGTTTTATGCCATCAGATTGTCCTGGAAATTTTCCATTTGAGCCAATGAGGGGTTTGGTAGGTGCAAAAGTGACCTCCAAAATGCAATGGTCCAAACCAGAGAGTTTATTTCTTACTTACCTAATAGCTCAGGGTGTATGTTCCGGGTTGGTGGGTGCCTTTTCATAAAGGTATTCAAGGATTTGGACTAATTATGGCTCTGGATCTTTCTGGAAAGAGTTGCTCTATGTATATTGTGCAAGGTGGGAATACAGGCTCAGACACAAAAGAAACCTTCAGCAAAAGACTGGTTTATTACTTAGTACAAAGGATTCAAAAGCAGGGGGTAAGACCCCATTGTGGCTAGTCTCCCAGGTAAGCTAATTGCTTGGGTCAGAGTCAGTGGATAGCAGCTCTGCTCCATGCACCCCACTTTGCATTGAAGAGGAGACACATATTTGTGCTGCCAGTGGGTGGGGCATTCATATAACCCAAGGGGAGGGGCCCTGCCACTGAGAGTTCCACTGTTGGACCTGCTTTTTTCAAGTGTCAGGTTTCAGATTTGGTAAGGCCACTACTTAGGTCTAACATCTCCTCTAGGCTATGTAATGGAAACATATTAAAACATCTGCACACAATAGAAAAGGAGGTGGAGGGGAGGTTGGCAAATGCTGGGAGATGGCCTGTAGGCTCTTTCTTGACTTTCTCAGCACTCTTTAGCACATAGAATTCAAGGTTATGCTAGTCATTGACATCCCTGTCAGAAGGGCAAATTGTACATGTCAAGGGCCAGAGATTTTTTCCCCTTAAGTAAGTAAGAGAGGCAAACATTCTAGATGATATTTTTGTTCATTCTAAGGCAAGTTAGTAGAGGGTATTGAGGAGAAGATGAGCCACAACATGGCCAACAGACAACATGGCCAGCTGACAACATGGCTGGCAAACCCACATGGCTGGCAGACAACATGGCAGCAAGACCTTGCTGAGACCTTAAGTTTAACCTTGAGGTCCCAGTTTCTCTTTCTGGGACCTCCCCTAGGCCCCAGATATTCCAAATAGGCCTCACCATTGACCCCCACCATTGGTGGGGTAACCAATAACAGCTGGGGCCCATTCCCTTATCTTTAGGAAGGGGGAGGAATAATGAACAGTTTAAAAGGTAACCACACTAGGCAGAGCTCACTCTTTCTGCCTAGAGGAGCCTGCACCAAATCTTGGTATGTATTTCCTTCTTTTTCTCCCATTTCTCTGCAAGTTCTGTTCTTTCCTCCATTTCCCAATAAATTATTTTTACTGGCTTAACTAAACTGGCGTGTTCTTAAATTCATTTATGCGACATAGTAAAGAACGTAGAGGAATCTAATACTTCCCCATCTTCAATTCCATTGATAAAGCTTAGCTAAAAGCCCATATTTGGTTGCAAAGGAAGGGTGATATGGACAATGTAGTCCTTTGCTGGAATTTCCTCTATGGATATAAGCTGGATTTTTGTGGACAGTTTAAATCACACCTTCTATTCTATGGTTTACACTTTTTCTAAACTGAAAAAATTATTATTTTTAATTTTTTTCTTAAGTATATTTGCATATTTTACATGTCATTTCATTTCTTTTGGATAGTGCTTAGAGAATTTTGCCCAGACTTTCTTTTTGTTTTGATGTGTTTTGTTTAGCTTCTCCTTAACTTTCTTCTAAGACTTGATTAATTTCCCTTCTAAAATAACTTTTGAGGACCAAAATTTTATATTTTTACCACATTTCTTATCCACCTACCTTTGATCAGGGAAGCATGGAGAGAACATTAGAAGCAATGCCACAAAGCTCTAAATTTTGCACATTCTTTTCTTTGGCATCACTTTTTGAGGTTTATGGCATCAGAGGTTTTTTAGTGACTCCAAGTATATTCTTAAAATTTTTATTACATATTTTATTTTATTTTTATTACATATTTCAGTGAGTGTTGAGAGAGGATGGTAATTTTATTAGGCTTTAATATACAAGCAAAATCTTTACCAGAAGTATGAATATGTAGATTCTTATTTGGTGTATTCTTTAAGGAAATGAATGCCCATGTATTAAGTAAAGTATGTTTGGAATACCACTTCTAAGAGAGAGTGTAGGAAAATTGTCTAACCATTATCAGGCTTTCCAGTAGAAAATCAATACTCTCCAAGTAAATTCCATTTCTCACATCAGAAAAACAGTTGGAAATAACTTATAGCTTTTATGGCAATTATTTTTTATTCTGAAAATGTGGGGAAAGAAGCCTTAAAAGAAAATAGATTTGATATGTTTTATAACTCAATGTTCTCACACCTGTAAAGGTAAATAAGGTCCCTAATTGTTTTAGTTAAATGAATGAACTGTTCCTAATTCTAAATACAATGCTTCATCAAGTGCAGAAAATTATACCTAGATTGCTCCAAATTTTTTATATAATTTCCTTCAGTGTATGAGATTATCTTCAAATATCAAAATACTAATAACATTTTAAAATATTAGTACTATCAAAACTCATAAGCATCAAAATAAAAAAGGAGGCAACTTTTAAAAATAGTTTGCTTTTTCCTGGCAGCAAATATGAAATATTCAGTTGTTTTAGGAAGTGAAATGTCTGAGAAAGGTCTATAATGAAACTGCTGCCTCAGTTATACATAGAGCTGCAATTCTGTGTTTCTGGAATATAAACCTTGAACTTGGATTTATGATCGCCATGTGCAATGTATTCCTTATACACTTTTTTTCTCTGGTTTCATTTTTATAGACTGTCATATGCTATATATTAACTCATTTTTACACTAAATCCTTTGGCAAACTCACCTCAGTATTTAAGGAATTGCCTGTCTATTTGAGAACTTGGCTTAAAACAACAAAGGGGCAAATGGGAGAAAGATGGCAAAAATCTGCTTCTAGATTAACAGCCAATGAGCCGAAAATAGATGTGCACGTACAAGTTAGGCTTAGTATCTAAAATAGGTTATGCTTAATTAGAAAGTATGTAAATCTTAATTTGCATTAAATGGTAGATTTTATCGGGCATGTGAGGCAAGGGGGGTGTTGTATGTGTCTAATGCTGGGGAGCACTGGTGACCTAGAACTGCTTCCTTTAGAGGCCTTCATAGTGACATTATCAAAACCTTTGCATGCACCACTACTCATTTCTGTGCCTTTTCTAAGTTTGAATTTTTCAAATGACATTATTTTGGTCCCAATGGTTTGCTAAAATGAGTTAAGTTCTCTCTGAATTCCTTAGATTACAATTCTCCATATGGGTGCTTACATGATAGCCATAGATCCATTGCTTGGAAGTTGGTTCTTATGATGTCATAATATACTTGAATAGATTATAACATGATATGTGTAAAACTCTACTTACAATCTACCTACGTCCCATGGGTATGCTTCTTGGCAGTCTTATTTTAGCTGATGGCAACTTTTCTTTCTCTCATCTCATGCCTAATTCACCCTTAATCTCTATTGACTCTACCTTCAAAATATATCCAGGGATCTGATCACTTATCTTCACCAGCATCCCCAAACCAACTCCCAGGCTCAAGTCACACTATTTCATAACTGGGTGAATACAAAAGCCTGAAGTCTATTCTCCCTACTTCCATCCTTGCCCTGAGAGTCTATCTGCAGCACATATACATGATTTAAAACATGTCATATCATGTCACTCAGGGGACCCTCCCACAGAGGAGAGGCATATGAAGTATTTAGAGCTATATAGTCTGATCATTTAAGTATGAGCTCCAGTAAGGACACATTTAGCTATCTAATGAATATACAGATTACCATATACAACACCTAATCAGTGTTTAAAGGCACTGGCTGAAGAGGCAGACCAACCTGAATTCAAATTCAATTCCTACCATCAACTACAGTCAACTGATTTAATAATTTGATTAATGGCTCTAAATCGCAATATGGTGACTTCTAAAAGGTGATCAAATCTATACCGTGTTGCCTGACTGCAATGATGTGTAAGACTGGTGTATCAAAATCTAAGCAGGTAAAGAGAAACACTTAAATATTTATAACAGGTCATTTAATCCAGGAAATTGGTGACACAGGTGATGCAGATTTGGGGAAGCCATAAAGAGGATGACAGAATAATCTAGAAATTAGCAATAGCAGGAAGCCACTGCCACCATTAGATTGGAGGGTCAAAAAGTAGCGCTACCAGAGAGCAGATGTCACCCTTTCAAGGATGGAGCCTCAATGGGACTGTCAGATGCAAATTTGAGTCACAGGGAAGCAACAGTTGAAACAATCGCCTAACAAAGATGAAAATGAGAATATGCTGGTTTCTCCCTTCCTGCTGACCTCCAAAATCCACCTGTTTCTCAATTACCCAATTCAGCCAGAAACCAGCTGACAGTGGAGCCTAGAAAATGCACTCCAAAAAAGGTCAGGACTTCCTACGTGAAATGGAACATGGGAAGAGGGAGGAAGGTGTCTGAGAGCTAGCTGTGCTATGGAATATATTTAAGAGGATATTTAAGTGTTCCTACACAGCAGCAACTTTAAATTGCCATGGCATAGACAATATATTATCTAAGAATATAGAAGAAAGGAGTTGACATAGGCTGGGGCTAATCGATGGCAACATTTACGTTCAGTTAATTGCCAAGGTAAATATTTCTAGTGGATCACTGATACGGATTTCTGTTCTTCATTACTATATGCATTAAATATATAATAAACCTTTTCAGGAAAAAAAAGTACGTATCACTGTCAGCCAGGATAGCATATCAGAAATGACATTTTGGAAAGATTATTGTACAGTATTATTTGTGTGACTATGAAGAAGCATTGAGAGAGACATCTGAGTAATATAAATGAGAAAACATAAATAAATAAAACAGTCTAAGTCCAGGAACAAAATGAAAAGCAAAGCTGCTCCTTGACTTGGATATGCAGCCACTGTTATGATAAGGGGGGTCATTCATAATCAATGGGGAAAATAAATTCCATAAGACCTTGAGTTCATATCTATTCTGTTGACAAATACATGTTTTCAAACGTTAAAGAAAATAGTCTTATATTGAAAAAGCATATCCTGGAAATATATTCTTGCTAATAGGGATTTCTTTGCATCATAATTATGTTGCTTTTTTATTAAGGAAGTTGAAAATTCAAGCACTTCACTTGAAACACCTAAGATTTCTAGTTTGGAAATAAGCTCAGCACTGTAATATTACAATGACTGAACCTTTGCAGTAAATCAATTCAAAAAGATCAGTGAACCAGCATTTTTTCTTACTGTGTTAACAGAAAGCTCAAGACTGATGGACACATTCCCAGACAATTCTGAGGGAATAAATCCTATTGCATAGAAATTCTGTGTCAGAGAAATTAAGAATCAAATGTTGTATGTCTACAAAGCAATTTTTGCTTTGATTTATTTTCTACCTGTTACGAGGCAAGATCAGGTAGATCTCAAATATTTATTTAGATTGGTTTGGGAAACTCAGAAGATAGGCTCTGCTATTGTAATAAGCAACATTGGTTACCAGTTTATAGAAAGGAAAACATGAAACAGATGTTCTAGGTTAGAAATCAGGTTAAGAGTAAGAAAAGAAAAGAAATAAATGTTTAGTTACTGCAGGAGGATGAAACTCTGGCCATGAGGTGGGGGCCTTTATTATTAAAGATAAAGGTTTTTTAAAAATTAAAGCTACAGAAACTATAAGAATCCTGATCAAATTTTACTTTTTTAACTTGAGACTAAATTTCTTTGCGATTACAATAAACTTATCTGCTATATTTCCTCCTATAGTTGATTTGAAAGTCCCATGTTTTTGTTCAACAGCTTTACAAATGAATTTTGCAATCCTGTAAAGTGGAAGACAATAATAAATGGAAATAATTATCATTGCTTACATATTTTCAGTGACTACACCTACATTTGTCTCATTTGGAATTACATAGACACAATATTGATAAGTATAAAATTCTTTCTTTTAACCTAAGCTGTAAACCACTGTTACTGCCAAACTTTCCCTTATTTTTCTTTCCTGAAAGTTGTTAAAAACAGAATTTGAATTTCTCAGAGTACTTAGCATTGCCTGAATGAGAACATATTCTGTGAGGTCTGAGAAAAATTCATCATTGCTCAGTTTATAGTCTTTAGATAAATTTTATCATTTCTTTTAATTCCTTTCTAAACCTTTTCCCTTTAGAATATACAATATGGGATGAAATTGCTTATTACAAAGTACCACTAATTATATGCCACCATAACTGTATTGTTTTTTTGTTATTTTATCCTTTAGATTTAAATGTTCTTTAATGTGTTTAAAGTTAATGTTTGGTGAAAATTTGTTAATATTTAAATAGTCTTCCTATTGTGATGTTTTTTGCTGAAAATGGGAGTATATCCTGTGATCAGTTTTGAATACTGAGGTAAAACCCCAAATGATCTTTCCTTCAGTCAGTTGCACTTTATACTTTTCAGGACTTTAGATGTTTCAGGAGTTCACAACTATGACTGATGTGAATTTGTTTGAGTATATAACCTTCACGTTTTCAATTTGAATGTGATTTTTTTCGTTGTATTCTGATTACCTTTCAGAGAGTTCAAAATTTGTCATCTGACATTTTTTAGCAGCAGTAACCTACTTCTCATATTACCAATAAAATATAAAAGATCAATGAATTTTATATTTTGATTTATCTGGATTCCATTTATTTAATTATTAAGGTTGTAACTTTATGAGTAATTCATTGAAACAGTTCCATAAGTTTTAAGGGAGAATCATGATTTTAGCAGAAAAATGCAAGGGGAATTTAAGTTGTATATTTTGAAAAGATGAGAACATTGTGATTTAGAGCAGTTCAGGAGTCCTACGAGATAGAATGCAACTTTTACCAATGTCAACTATAGAGGTAGGAGTGTTTAATTACATGGTCCAAGGAAATGGCCTTAACATTTTAATGACTGGATCTCTTTGGATTCAGGATTATTTATGTTGATGTTCTTTCAACTTGGCCTTCATATTTTGTTAGACATAAATTGATATTTAAAAGATAGTTTTATATATCAAATGGCAAAACTTTTCAGCTCTATCCTTACCTAGCACACAGGCTCAGGATGGAATCGGTAACACTTTTTTTTTTTCTTTTTCTTTTTTCTTTTTGAGGTTCTTGATGCTCACTGAAGGGAAAAAAAATCTAACTGGCATCTCTTGTCCCTTTATAACTAAGGATAAATATCTTTCTGATTTTTATAGCTTGTAACTTTCTAAAATCTCCTTAGAATTGGGGTGCTTTTCTTATAATGGGTAACAACTCATCAGCAATGTGTTTACATTTAATATTTCTCAAGTTTTTTTTTCTGAAAAATCCGTATCAGTATCTTAAATATTCATTAAGAGTTGGACAGAAAATTATGCTATATTTAAACAGTAATTTTCAATGAGCTGTTTTGTATATCATTCCATTTAATACTCTTAGAGAAATTCTCATGAATATAGATAAGAAAAGATGTGCTTTACAGAGGAAAGAATTGAACACTTAGAGAAAAATGAGTTTTTCCAAAATACATGGGGTACCCTTTGAAATCTTGTTTTGAGGATTGAAGACACTGTACCAGATACTTCACTTGGACATGGTTACCAGAAATCCCAATGAAACTGATACAGTTTGCCAGTAACATGGATTCCCTCTCCAAAGAATAATTTTGTCACCTGTGGAAACATTAAATTTCCTTAAGAATTCCACAATTGGAAATAATCTCTCCTTTACCCCTTGAACGCCCTCATTTTGGAAATTTTTATCCTCTTTCCTAAGATTTAAGAATTATTCATGCACATGTTTCCCATAGATTGTGAAGTATTTATCTTTTTGTCTTCCACAGCAGCTAACAGTTTTTCATATGGTAGTACTTAATATGTATTTGTTTAATAAAATAAATTAGCATGATTTTGTAAAACTAGAAGAAAGGAAACAAATATAAGACTGGATAAACCAAGTTTAAAAAAACATTAAGGAACTACCAAAAATTTAGTAATAAATGCTTTACTAATTTTGCTAACAAGCTATGCAAAAAAAAAAATAAATAAATAAATAAATCAAGTATCTAAACTGAAGGAAGTTTGTGGAAATATAAGTAAAATAGTTATAAGAACTAATAAAAAAGTCATTTTTTAAAAGACCAGATGGTAAATTTACATTTAACTTCTGCATGAGAGGTGGGAAATTTTGTGGAAGTTGGACAACTTTATTAGGACTGTGTAAGCTACAAAGAATAGAACTATATCTGTAATGTGTTCATTCTGTTAAAAATTGGAAGTGAGTAGAAAATTGAATCTACATTATATGCTGGAAGCTCTTAGGGCAAAGCCACATGCTAGAACTTGTATAAAATCCTCCTTACTTTTGGTAATGGCGGTTTATAGTAAAGTAGCATATTGCTATACTTACTTATAGTTTATAAAGCATTTTAAAATAATTCAGTACCTTGAGAGTAGGAATATTAACTTTCTTGACTACTAATATAATAAATGGACAGTGCTCTATCCTTGAGGATATTTCTGTCTACAGCAAGAAGACAAAGGGACTGATACTATTGGTTCTGTCACAGTCATGCGTATTTCTACGATTTCTTAATTGTAACCTTATGGTTTATAAAGATTACGTATGTGAAAATATTTCTGAGCATTTTACTTTTCCCATGGATGACTGCGTGATGATTGAGTTACAGCAATGCATAGTAATCTTGTCTCATTTAAATCAAGTAAATCAGAGAAATTATCTATATCTTAAGCAAATTAAAAAATATCCCTAAAAGTTTAAGGTGATTTCATTTTTAATGCCATAGTTATTTCACAGTACTAATTAAAATTTTTTTTCAGGCTTTCAAATTGATTCCTTTGTTCCAATATTCTGAGTATTTAATACATTTGTTGGGGTTTCAATGAAATCTGGGGTTTTAAAAATACTTAGTATAGTTAGAAAAAAATCCTATCTTTTTCATAGAAGCTTTAGAATATTTTGTAGTTCATGGATACTAAACTTTACAATTCATTTGATGTCACAACCCCAATAAATTCAAGAATGTGTGTATTTATTAAAAACAGAGAGATTAGCATCCCTTAGGTTCCTTTTGGCAAATATGCACATTTCTGTCTCTATGAAGTTCAGTGGTTTCTAATTCACTTCATTATTCATATGAATTTATTACAATAGCTCTTAAACATTTCAAAAAAGAATATTGATAAAATTAAGGGGCATCCAGTCATAACGAGTTGTATTTAGGTAACTTTATTCATGTGTCAAGAGTACTCAGATAAGGTCTACATATGATTCATATCTAAAGGCTTTCCTAAAATATCTGGTAGAAATTGATATAAAGTATATTGTTTATATTAAATAACGATTTACTATTCTAGGCATTATTGTTGACATGCTATTTCAAAAAAAAAAAAACAAAAACCACAGAACAAAAGCGTTTAAAAACTTGTTAGTAGTGTTTTATAATTATTTGGCATTAACTCAAAAGTGTCTCTTGAAGCGGTTTGGTATTCATGTGTGTCAGTCATTTCAGAGGTTTAATTTATAGTGATCTGTATGCACAATTTAAGCTAAATGAGTTGAATTAATTTCCAATCACTAGCACTGAACAAAAATAATATACATTTATTTAAAGATACATTAGTAATATGTACATGTTTGTATGTATAATTATGCTTTTAAATCATTGATATGACTCCATTATCTGCACAATTATCTAATTTATTAATAAGCAAAATGAAAATGAAAAAGAAAATTTTAAATAAGGCATTGAAAAATAATATATTTTGGACTTTGAACTATTTTAGAGGCTTAATAATATAAAAAAATATATAGTGCAGAGATCTTTTTATTTATTTATTTTTATTATTACTTTTTAAAAGATACTTAGATTACATAAATGTTACACAAAAGATATAGGGATTCCCATATGCCCCACCCCCCACACCTCCCACACCCTCCCACATGAACAGCCTTCATTAGTGTGGTACATTCACTGCAATTGATAAACGCATCCTGGGCCTTTGCCATTAAGCATGGACCATAGTTCACATTGTAGTCTACACTCTCCCACACAGTTCTGCATGTTATGTCATGATATATGGCCTATATCTGTCGTTGCAACATCACTCAGGATGATTCCCAAGTCCTGAAAAAGCCCCTGTATTACAATTGTTTTTCCTTCTTCCTGTCCCCAGAACCTCCAGTGGCCACTGGCTTCACATCAATGTTGTAATTTCTTCCATTGCTAGAATCACAATATGTCTATAGTAGAATACCAGTAAGTCCACTCTAGTCCATAGTTCTTTTCCCAATCCCGAGGATTCTGGCATGGTGACATCCACTCCACCTCCAATTGAGAGGGGGCTTATATCCCATGGAGAAGATGGATGGGACTATCCTGCCTGCAGCTGCAGACTCTCTCCGTTCCCTGGGACGGACGTTGTCCATCATCATCTCCCCGCCAGTTGTCCTGGGTGATTCCAATGAGCTGTAGAGTAGGTGTTGCAACTCTGCCGAGCTTCCGAGCTGGCACATGGACAGCACAAAGCCTCGAGTCTCTGGACGTACACCTACAAACTCTAGCACCAAATACAGGTTTAAATAGAAGGGACAGATGAGCCATGTGCAGGGAAGACATAATTGAGTCCAGCTCTGTCACTCCTAGGAGCACAAACTCCAACACAGGGCCCACTGACAAGGCACCAAACTCCAGAGCTATCCACCCTGACCATGGGATCTGGGTGTCTCCAGAGCCATCAGGAGCCCCACTATTTGGGGTAGTATCCACTTTGACAGTTTATGAGATCCTGCTGAGATGTGCGTAAGCGTTACCTCTGGGATCACCTTCTGATTCACTTTGAAGTCTCTTAGCCATATAACTCATTTGTCTTTACCTTTCTCCCCTTTTATTTGGGGTCTTTTTCCAGTATAGTGCAGAGATCTTTTTAACATATTGCCTGCTATGCAAATACTAGTCTTTTTGTTCAAATACCACCAAACGACAGAGAGCTCATTACCTTATAAGAGATGCCATTCCGTTATTACATAGCTCTAATATTGGAAAGATATTATTTTTATTAAATTGAATTGCAAAGATATTTTTATGCATGAGTTACTAGATTACAAAAAATATGGTCACATTACTTCCTTTTGCTATCACCACACTTAAGTGCCAGACATCAGGCTAAATGTAGTCACCTACTATTGCATATCAAACAGTTACAACACATGTCAAATGTATGGGCCTTTGGCAATTCCTTGATTTCTTTATTGCAGGACCTTAAGTTCAAATGTGTGTGTGAAACTCCAAGAGAAAACAGCATGAAGCACTTACTAGTCTTTATTGGACCACAAGTCCCTGCTAAGAGATCTTTCACAAAATATCAGTTTGGGAAATGCTAAAGAAGAGAGCTGCTCAGTTCCTGGAACTGCATGTTATTGTCCACCCCCCACCAAGATTGGAGATGCAGTAAGTGCAGAACAGGTGGATGAGTCAGGGTGGATAACTGTGCAGGTTAGCAGACAGTATCAGTTTTAATGAGCAGATAGTCATACTGGTTGGCTGTTTTTCATGCCTTACTGGTTTTTAAATATTCTGAGTACTGTGAGGAGATAACCTCAGTATCTTAGCCCAAATATGCAAGACAGGAGGAAGGAGTTGGTATAAAAGAGATCTTTGGAGAAAGAGAAAGGACTGCTAACCTTTTTTTGCTACATTCTAAAGCAAATTAGCTATTTCTTTGTTTTAATAAAGAAGAGCCTATTCTGCTTGGAAAAGGTTTTTTCAATGAGAGCAGATGTTGAATCAAGACAGAAAAGTAATAATATATAATGTGAGAATAATGCTATGAATTTTCTGTCCTTTTTTTATTTAAAAATGTTATGTGGACTTTCTAGAAAGAAAATATGGAGCTGACTAGGTAGATTTTACTTAATATTCTATGATTTTAATAATTACTTTAAAGTATCTACTTGATAGGAGTAATGCTTAAACAGATTTTATTATAAAGTGTTTATTTCATTTTCAAGTAGAAACTGGGTATGGTAAGGATTATTATTCATTAAGGTAGATATGAATTAACTGACCCTGAAAATGCTTATTTTTTGAATATGCATTTGTAATTATTTGGTTTAAAAAGTTCATTCTGGTAAGCAAAGTCGAGGGTTAATGGCTCCCATTTGTAAATAGGTGACATAACTTATTCTAATGCTCAATTATCTCTGGTTCATGAATTGTTCAATTATGCAAACACTCATCTGCCCAAATAAATACTCACTAAGGTGAGCATCTATGCCAAAAATATAAATTTGCTGTATTTTTACTATTTATATACATAGTAAACTCCAGAGAAATACTGAGGATGAATAGTACCAATAAAAGCCTTGGAATCTAGATATAATTTGAAAATTGAGATGCCCATTAAAGAATAGTAAATTGGGTTTGTTTAGAAAACTGTATAAAATTATCTTCCTACATACTTTTCCTGATTGGAGGTTAATAAACGAAACCTCATATTAACCCACAAATCCTATTTTTTTTTAAAAAAAGAGAAATTGTCGAAGGTTAAAGAAATAAGACTATCACTCAGCCGTAAGTTAGAATAATAAATAGAAACATGCTCTCCCTCTAAGTTCTTAAAACTCAGTGAAAAAAAGAGGAGAGTTCATGCATCTCATTCAAACTTCAAAGCTACTTTCTCCTTTTTATGTTTAAACCAAAGCTTTCAAGAATGGAGGGCAGGTTTCCTTTACAATTTAGAATTCAAAGAGCACCACTTTGAAATTTAATAGAGCAGTGTTTGCTAAAGTAAACATTTTAGTCACAGTGCAGGCAGATGCCTCAGTTCGTCTGCAGCCTTTTCTGATAGATATTAAAGCAGTGCCTCAAAACTGTTGGAATGTTTCTTCCCCAACAGCCATTCACAAAAGATAAAGATTTCACAGATTGCAGCATCCCACGTCTACAAACCAAATGCACCTTTAGCGTTAACGCAGTTTTGAGATTTGGAAACTTCTGATGGCACTTTAAAAGTAGTGCTTTAGAAAAATCAAACAAGAACATTGAAAACGAGACTCTCATATTCTTGTTAAAGGTCCTAACCACCACCCCCATCCACAGCTAGGCAGACCCGGAGGAAGAAAGTCCTCTGAGACAAAGAGAGAGAGGAGAATGAGACAAGTGTTTATGGTGATCAACAATGTGGTGTGAGAAACCTTTTGTATTATTAAAAAATGAGTTACTAATGCTGCTCAGTGAAAGGCACTGTTTCTTTTACAATGCATGCCAAATCCAATTACAGAAAAAGAGAGTGGAAATTCTTTTCTTATTGAGAGATAAACCAGCTCACTAAGCCATGTAATTTTTTTTCTAGTAAGCCTAGAACATAGACATGTATATGTGTTAAAAGGACTTTTCTCCATGCATTGACTATATTGCATGTTATAGAATGTCATTTAATTCCTGCCAATTATCTGCTTTTTGTCATTGTTTTATTATTTTAATTATCTTCCATATAGCATATACTTTGATGAATCAAGAATTTGCAAAATTAATGGTAGAAGAGCATGGGAATCCAATAATCTAGGGAAAATGCATTAGAAAAATCATTATTCTTATTTAAATATGTTTACAAGAGTCTATATTCCTAGTGGAATATGCAATAATTTGAAACAATTTCTCTTATTATTTTCATTATCTCAAGCCAACAAATTTTTGACAATGTCTTTAAGAATACCGTATATTTTGAAATATGTGACTTGCCATGATATAAAAGCCATATTTTTTATTGATAGACTATCAATAGGAATAGGTAAATCTCTTACAGATTTAAGTTAAATTTCAATAAGAGAAATTATAAGCATTGCATACTATTTCCTATTAGCTGCATATCCCTAACTTGTCAATTGCAAAAATGCATTGATCTCCAGAGCTGTTAACTCTTTTCAATCTATGGTATATTCAAGTACATAGCATTTAACTATCCATATGCACCTTTCTTTAAATGCAATTCAATTTTAAAAAAAGAAAAAGAAAGAAAAACAAGAAAGTGGCCATATTTCTAAACGTGCAAGAGGCAAATTGAAATGCATTCTTCAGTTTGTTGTGCTTTTCATTTGAATATGCTTTCTCCCCCACCTGGCACAATAATTGTAGCATTGCAGTTTTCTGGCAACAAATGGCTGCTGGGGGTCACCAAATGTCTCTGATTTGCTACAGCATTTAATCTTCTACAAAAGCTGTTTACTGCTTCATATCCTCTGAACGCCAGTGACATTATCCTTTAAATCATGCCTAGCTGCTAATTAATGGATGTATAAATGTCTAACAGCCAAGTCTTTAAAGCAGAGCCATAAGTAAGTACAGCATACATTCTGCACAAAACTAAAATAGAGTTCTGATGAACCATAAACCCTGATTTTCCTACAAAGCTATTGTCATGCTGGATATCTAACCAGATTGAAGTGCATTTGAGAACTTTGCTCTAATGCCATCTGAAACAGAATATATATCAGCAGTGCTAGAAAGGTCCAGCAGTGCATTACTGGTTTACTGGGCTACATTTCTGTCTCTCCTGTCTTTCTCTGATGTTTACATCTTGGCATCAAAACACAGGCTCAAGATTCTGAGTTTAATGCCCTGATTTGCCATTTTGTCATTGTGAGACTTTTGTCACTATAATTTCCTGAATTTTCTTTTCTAAAACAAATAGAAATTACTTTCAAAATCTTCCTTTCATATATGTATATATATATTTTTTTCTTTAACAGATCAGGCATAATTTCTTATAATACAACTATGTAACAGAATCATTTGGGGAAATTCACTGTAGTTCACAATTACTGAACTGGCCCTACGTGTCTGGCATTGGTCTAAGGACTTTTACATGCAATATTTCTTGCAGACCTAATAACCATACTACAAGGGAGTTATTAATATCTTCAATTTCCAGATGAGAGCAAGTGAATGTGAGGATTTGGAAACTTGCTCAAGGTCTCACGGCTTGCTAAGAGCAGACAGATCAGAACTGAAATTCAACTGAGTCCCAGTTAATGCTAAATGCTTATGCCTTCAACTACATCATCATATTACTCTCCCATTAGTATTGGCTTTACATGATATGTTAACATTTTAGTAATCTTTAATATCACAATGAAAGAACTATTGGAAATGAAGAGAGGGCAAAACATGATTAAGCAGAAAAGATAGAATGGCAGAGGAATCAGGTGGAATGAGATAACTCTAACTTTCCATAATAGTGTCAGAAATCTTGATTACCCTCTTATTTTAGGAATTATCTTCAAATTCAGATAGTGATAAATGGGTAAGTTAAATATATCAGACAAAATGTAAAGAGCCACTCTACTTAAGAAACCTTGAAAGGAGAGCAGACTCAGTAATCATTAAATTGGACTAAAATTCCACTTCTAAGATTTCTTAAATTTTTTTCTTTGGTAGAAAAATTCATTTCCTTCTCAGAGTGTTTTTTTCCTTATCCTTCAAAGGTAGTTCATAAAATTATTGCAGAAATGACAAAAGCATATATCTTCTGAATGAATGAAATTAATAAATAATTTGGAACCAAAAATTCTGAAATCAAATCTAGCTATGCCATGGGTTAGCTATGTGACTGTAAGCAAGTGACTTAAGCTCTCTTTATTTCTTCACTTGCAAAAAAAAAAGCTTAATAACACTTACTTCACAGGTCACTGTAAGGCTTCAATGACATAATATTTGTGAAAGTACTTTATAAAATGGAAAGCTCTTTAATGAGTACTGTTACTTGTTTATTGACCTTGTTCCCCATGCCATTGCTAGTACATTCCTGCTGTTCTAAGTTACCAGGCTTCCCACAACTGACCTTCCACAATATATCCTGTTGTCCAAAATGATCTGTACTCTAGCTTGATATAGTAAGGTTCTTAAGTGCCTCAATAAAATGAGTGCAACTTAACTACCCTAGAAGTTTTTTCTTACCTCAAATTTATTTTTATTTGGTGAAATGTCATCCAGTGATGCACTCTGAAATGAAAACTTTTTTTTTTTTCAGGAAGACTGGTGCAAGGTGGTCACAATGAAAACAAGCCAGCTCTGTCCAAGGACTAAGCCCACCAGCATCACTAGGTCATATGCGAGAGAACGAGCCACCCCACCACCTGCATTCTCTACATCTCACTGTGTGTTGGATCAAGAGAAGAAGTCTGAGAAATGATGATGAGAAAGAGTCCCACCTGTGAAGACAGCAATCGCAGTGGCACTTCTGGTTGTAACAGTGTGTGAGCTGGTTTGTGTATGTGTGTATGCCCGTGTGTATATATAAGAGCGCTGAGAGGTTTTATTACGCTGGAGTAAGATTAGCTCCATCTAGGTGAGTTCATTTGTTAGGAGAGTAGACTTTTTTTCAAATACACAGACAGTTTATGGTGGGGTGTTTAAATGAAGTTAGCAATTATTAATATTCAGTAAGAATTTTGAAAGCTTTAGAGAAATAGGCAAAAGTCACCAAACAAATTTGCATTCCTTTTTTAAAGGGATCTTAGGAATGAAGGCACCTTAGGAATCATTTAATACAAGACTCATCCAAGTAAGGAGTCTTCCATTATCAGTGTGAATGAATGGGGAATTTGTTACTCCATAAGGCACTTTATTCCAACGTACACATCCATGGTTAGAAAATTATTTGATTGAAATCAAACTCAGCTCTCCAGAATATGAGTTTAATTCCAATTCTATCTCTGAAACAACTCACAATGAAGCTCCCTTTTTCCATGATACTGTTTTGCACAATTAAGGACAGATGCCACTTTCCATTTAAACTTATCTTATTTCCAAGCAATTTATTAATTTACCATTCCCAAATTACTTTCACATTCTCTTAATAGTACTCTAGACACAATTCTAGTTTGTAAGTATCCTTGTATGGTGGCACAAACTCAACATAACATTTGATATTTGGACTCATCAGTGCAGATTACAGAGGACCATCATATCCTGTGATAAAGGCACCAAACTTTCATGAATGCAAGCTAAAATTGCTTTTGCTTCATTACCAGTTAAATAGTACTCTTGGGTCATATTGTTTCTGTCATCAGATAAACTTCCAGATATTTTAACATGGATTGTTTCTCAGTAGATCTTCCAAATCTAGTTTTTGTGCAACTGAGTTTTTAAACATCAATATTGTGCTATGTATTTATCCATACAACTGTATTCCAGGATTTCAGCCTGCTGAAGTAAATTTGAATCCTGTTCTGTCATCTGTTGAATAAATTGCAAATTGTCACTTGCAAAGCTGATAAAATGTCTTCTTTAAATATAACAAAAAACATTTAATTGGTATTTATGAATTTATTTTCCTTTAGAAAACATACCCATAGAGAAATAGAATATATACAATCAAACTCAACAAATAGCTATTAACCACCTACATTAGACCAGAAATGAAATAAATAATCCTTCAAGGATCATCAACATAGTTTGTGAGTCATATAGACAAACAATGACTACATATGTAACACATTTTAAAATAAAAATATGGGAAGCAGATGTAGCTTAGTGGTTGAGTGGCTGCTTCCCATGTACGAGGTCTGGGGTCAATCCCCGATACCTCCTAAAAAAATATGTGCAAAACTCTATGGAAATACCCTGCAACAAACATTGATTAAGTCACTGAGAAGTGAGTGTTCACAAAAATGGATCTGGAAGAATGAGTAGTCATTCGAGTTAAGACAGAATGGAAAGAAAATAATTTCTAGTAGGAGAGAGTAGCCAGGGCAAAAATGTCATGGCATAATGTGTTAGGCAAAATTTTTCAAATTGTTATCCATAGACCACCTCCACTAAATCACCTAGGTGTATGTAAGGTAATTACAGACACCCAGCTTTCTCCTCAGATGTCTAAAACAGTATCTCTGGGTGAGACCATAGAACCTACACTTATACTGTGTCCCCTTGG
This sequence comes from Cabassous unicinctus, assembly GCA_029593785.1. Lineage (NCBI taxonomy): Eukaryota > Metazoa > Chordata > Mammalia > Cingulata > Chlamyphoridae > Cabassous > Cabassous unicinctus. Next base: position 25,912 of record JAQZBX010005023.1, on the reverse strand, counting down.
TGGTTATTATGCATATAAATATTTGAAAACCACTGTTTCAAGATAGAAGGAATTGTTCAGTGTCACTACAGTACATGATGGTAAGGGGTGCAACTGCTAAATAAGTTTGTAGTCACATATGCCATTCTGAGGAGTTCAGGCTTTGGAAATGGTACATTACTGAAAAGGTACTACAGTGTAGTGACATTGCTAGATTGATATTTTGGGAAAATAAATGTAGTGGTAGTGTGAACAATATACTGGGTGGAGCTGTACATAAATACATGGAGGCCTTTCCAGAATGCTAGAAGTATTAAATGCTTCATCTAGATCAGAGATCATCAAATTGAAGAGGAAGACAGATGAGGGGATTGATGAGGATCAAAAAATATTTTTAAATTTAAGAATTAGGGAACCTGTGACCAAGCAGGTATGGATATTTGTGCAGGGAGGGGAGATGAAGAAGATGTAACAATGACTTGAAAGTTCTTAGACATATGATGCTGACATTTATCAAGATTTTTGTATAAAATGTTAGAAATCAATCTGTGGTAGAGAGGGAGAAAATTAGTTCTGTTTTGTATTTATTTAGTTGTAAGTGCTTGAGGTTTGTTTATAGAATGCTATCCAACATGCAATTAGGAATATGAATATGGAGTTTAGGAGATGTCTCTAAACTGAAGATCTAGCTTTGAGACGAGTCATTAAATGTTCATTGAACCCTTGAGACTAGAATCATGGAGATTGCCCAGCAATAGTAAGACAGGTGAGAAGGAAGAGGATAATAGATAGCACATGGTTGATGGTGATGTCAAGAATCAGTGCCAAGGAGGATGTAACTTGGCAGGACCCAGAAAAAGAGCAACTAAGAGGCATGAGATGAAGCAAATTACCATGGTAATGACAAGCCAAAGGTAGAAAGGGTTTGGAGAATGCACAAGAGGATAAATTACAAACAGTAGGATAAAAATTGAAAAGAAATAATTGGACTTGGTAAGAAGAGCACTAATAATCATGTAGAAAACAAGAACAATATTTTAAAAACAAATTTTTAATATTGGTTTTGCTCTGAAATAATTTCTATGTGAAGAAATGAACCTTAATATGAAGAAATAATGCTTAAGGAAGAAAGTCATTTATACCTTTAAAAATAGTTCTCCAGTAGTTGGTTAATTATGTAATCAAAGGTAATCTTTAAGGGATATCAACATTTATTCCTGGCATGAATCAATGACACCATCACTTCATTAAGTCTTATCAATAGTAGATAAATTATGCTACCAGATTTAGATAAAATCTCAAGGGTTTTTGCTTTATTGAAAGTGAAACATGGAAAGTCACTGCTTCTCTTAAACTTTAAGTAACATTTCAATTGCTTTTCTGTTCCTTAAAATACAAAAGAGATATGAAAAGATGCTAAAATTATAAACTGTGATAACCTTTAGGGCTATTTACGACATTCCAATTCTCTTTCCAAGCAACTGGTAGACTTGTACCTTCTCACTCCCTTTGAAATTAATTATGGTTAAGTAACTGGATTTGGCCAATAAACTTTAATGGAAGTGATTTATATGTTTCATTTCCAGGCAGAAGTCTTTAAGAGCCAATGTGTCCATCATTGCAATGTCATGCAGGATAATTCCAGTGCCCCCAAAATACCCCCATATTACATCTATTTTTCCCTCTCCCTCCCCTCAGAACCTCCGGTGGCCACTGCCTCAACATCAATGATAAAAGTTCTTCTATTGCTAGAATAATAATAAGTCTATAGTAGAATAATAGTAAGTCTACTTTAGTCCATTGTTCATTCCCCAATCTTGAGGATTTTGGGATGGTGATGCCCACTCTGCCTCTAATTGAGAGGGGGCTTAGATCTCATGGGGCAGATGGATGGAACTTTCTTGCTCGCAGTTGCAGACTCTCTCTGTTCCTTGGGATGGGCATTGTCCAACATCATTACCACGTTGTTAGCTGTCCTGGGTAAGTCCAATGAACTGGAGAGTAGGTGTTGCAACTCTGCTGAGATTCAGGGCCATTATATATTTTGTCATAACTTACAAAATTGCACGGGGCAGAGTGTAAGCTATAATGTAAACTATAGTCCACGGTTAGTAGCAATGCTTCAATATGTGTTCATCAATCCTAACAAATGTACCACACTAATGAAAGATATTGTTAATGTGGGAAAGTGTGGAAAGGGGAGGGAGTGGGGCTTATGGGAATCCCTTATATTTTTTATGTACATTTATGTAATCTAAAGTATCTTTAAAATAAATAAATTAATTAAAATAAATTTTTTTTAAAAAAGAACCAATGTGTAATTCAGTATATACATTTCCCCACCACAGAATCCAACAACAATTCAGATGTTGGGTACATCTTTAGCCTGGGTAGTAGGTAAAAGTCTCCTGACAAGTCATGATGGATATAAACACACATAAAATCTTTATTATTGTATGGTTTTAGGGTTATTATCTGCATAACCTAGCCTATAATAATCCTTACTAATAATAAGGATATCTTGACAAGAAGACTACTTTGGGGAAAAAGTTCCTTCTTGCTTGCCCACAGAGGCACCTGGCCAGGTTGTCCCTGGCTCTCAGTGAACTATTCTAGAGACCAGTCATAGCATGACAGTTGAGAGTTGAGATAAAATATCAGAATTGCCTCTAAAATTTCCTGGGTGAGGAAAATAGATGAGTGGAAAATACTTTTTATTGGTAGGGATCATCTAGATCAGTTGCAAACTGAGAAGATACAATGTTTTTGTTTCTATTCATATTAGATTAATCAAAAAAGATTAAATCCAAAGACTGGATAGAGTTGAATTTCCTCTCTTCTTTGTATTTCTGTGACATCCTAACTTAATCCTAAAGACAAGAATAGAGGCATGTTTAGTCATATCTTCAGCAGTGAAAACACTCTGGCATGTTTGTCATTGTGAAGTATGATATCTTCCCTATACATGTCAGAACATGTATTATTTTCTGATTTCACACCCAGGCAAATATCAAAGTATTGTTCATTTCAGAGTCAAATGGAAGTCACAATGTAAGTACTGTACTTTGTGTTGTTTTTCCCATTGTGATGATGTGTATGACCTGATTTACCCATGTGGAACTGCTTCATTTCTCTTAATGGATAAAATTGTTGGAAAAAAAATTTTTCCATGTTGAAAAGTTCTTGTACCAAAGTAATCTCTGCTCTCCACCCCTTTAAAATCTAGTCAATGGATCCTTTTCTTGGAAAGAAGAGCATTGCATTTTGTTATAGTGTTTGTTTCTGCTGTAATTTCAGTATCTTGGCTTTCTGAACCTCTCTCCTCTGTATGTTTTCTTGCTTTTGAGATTTTCCCCAATTTCAAATCAGTGTTCTGTCTTAACTTCTGGCTTCCATGTGCTCCCTGGATCTGGATAAGTTTCTTTGTTTGTATCCATCTTCAGTTCTGATCCTAACCTACTCCTTGACACCCTCAGTTCTGAAGGCATTGCTTAGTCATTCATTCAAAATATATTGAGAAACTGTTATGTTCCAGGTACTGAGCTAAGCCCATGGATCCCAAGTTAACAGAAAAACCCAAGTGAGGAATGGAAAATTCAGTAAATAGTTACAATGGAGTTGTGCTATTACAGGTGTGTGGCAGGTGTTATAAAAATTGTGTCCACTATTCTGAGAAAACAGAGCTGTCAAAGGCCCAAGACGGCAACTGATTTGAAAATATGTCCTGTAAGATGGAAAGTACTTGGCTCAGTTATCCAAAGTTGCTTTTGTGTTTTAAAAAAAATTCTCTATATTAGTTTTTAATGAAGTCATAAGCCTAGAAAATGTCTAAGTGTGATCTATTTCATAATTGCCAATAACCAACGTATGGAAGAAAATTTGGGATTATGAGCAAGGACAGACCTTTTCTCTTTCTCATTTATTCATCCTTTCAAAAGCATATTAAAAACCATTTACTCAATGAGTGAACGCATTTTCTTATCATGTTACGAGTAAAATTCTGAGTGCAGAAAATGGTATATTCAAAAAAATATCAGAGTTTCGGGCTTGGACCTTTTTTCTGAAGATTTCAGATGACTTAATTTTTTTCTAATTCAACTATATATATTCTCTTAATGAATTTGTGTAGATAAGTTATCTATAAAATAGAAAAAAACAATATATGATATTTATAGAAATGCCAGAACAATTTTCTGATGAGTGACTGGGCTTTGAAAAAACAAGTCTTCCAATGTATGGTGTAGTCCTAGGATTTGAACTGGTTTGAGGCTTGATGTAAAGATTGTGCATAACTTTTAACATTAATCCATGAAAATACACAAAGTGATTATTTACCAAAATAATATATTTCACTAATAGAAACATTTGAAATAAAATCTCCAACTCTGACCTTAACAGTCAAATTAATATACTGGGAAAATAACATCTGTAAGCTCCAAAAAAAGATTAAACATTTAAGTTATTTTATTAACTTATGGCATGATGGTTACCAGAGTTCCTATAATAAATCATACCAGATGAATTGGTTCATCCATACTTTTGTGGAACTGATATAAACTATTTGGCAAGATCACTTGCCTTTAATAATATAATTATTTGAAATCAGCAGAAATTATTCATACAGGAAACTCCCTGTCTGATCAGTTTCTCCCTCCTCTTTCCTCCTTCTCCAAACACATATATGTAAGGCCTGAAATGCGTGAAAGAGTATTCATGGATATTCAGTTTCCATACTAGGTGAACGCAATCCAACTATTTTTCAGTACATGCAAAGGACTGCATGCTCATAAACTTTTCAGGGAAATAACTCTTCAGACACTGTTGGCTTTAATTTGCTGACCTTACTGAATTTGCTAACATTTTACAGTACAATACCTTGATGAATTTCTGCCAAAGTTTTCCATTTTCACTGCTCTTTCCCATAGTAAAAAAAAGATCATTAAATTTATGTTTCATATTTAGTAAATCTTAACTGCAGAGTTCCATTAAACTTGCTCAGGTTAATCACTTGTTACTTGACGAACAGCAGTGTGTATTTTTTATTTCACTGTGATTCATAGAATATCAGAAAACATTATCAATCTTATATTCTCCCTTGTGTCTGTAAGATAAAGATACAAAACAATGTCATGGCCTTTAAAATCAATTTGCCTATAGTTCTGGGTGTAGTTCACTTTACGCAATTAAATCATGGAAAATTTATTATTAAAGAAAAATCAAGTTGTCAGTTATTTCCTATCTGGATTGTAAGTTC